>JAVCKX010034828.1:3194-14284 GCA_034780695.1 Lepetodrilus gordensis | reverse complement strand
GAGCCACTGAAATTCTTTATCCTCTGTTCTCCAGTAATCTAGACTTGCTTAATTGATATAGGGTGTTATTTTGAATAGGAGTATTTGAGTGAGAACAAGGTGTGACACAGACTACCTACATGGCAGTAGTTTCATGTCCAACAGGACACAGGGACAAGCGCCTCAACAAGTTAACATAAAGCCCTAGCTGTAACAGTGTCTCTCAACACATGATCATCCACAATATACCATACATGTACTCTACATCTTTCATCTTTCAAACAATGGCTTAATATCTATATATCATGTTGACAAGCCATATCAAACAAGAACTCGATCAATACTTATAATATTGCCACCCCAATGTGGAAACGATTCGCAGGAAATTAGCACGTGACCTTGAAAGCGTGATGGGGAGGGGAAGTAATTAGTGGAATACTTCCTGCCATGGTTAAGTGAAGGAGAATCTTTCAGTTGTCTTTAAGAACTGTGTGACAATGCATAATTCAGCAGGGGATGGGGAGGAGGAGGATGGGCGGAGGGGGGTGGGGAATCGGGATCGAAGACGTCTTCACATTGGCGTGTAGCAATGTTTCTGACAATGACCAGAGTTCTAGTCGATAATAACCCTGTCACCATTTCTGAACTGGTTCTAAAAACTTGCAATCATCTACTGCCTTCTCATAAAAGAAATGAATAACAAATTTAAAACATGAATTTTCTTTTCTTTACCAGATGCATCAAACATGGATGCATCTCTGTATAGTGATGGAAATATTTTCTCATCTGGTAAAATTACAGTAATAGCAGGTACAGGATTAAATTTAGGAGAATTGAGATTGTGTTTTCAAAAGTCAAATAAATCTGAGAATGTTAAAAATTGAATTACATGACAAATAGTGCATACTTTAGCATGTAGCTTATCAGTTTAGGACAGGAGGAACCCTGCAACATCTATAGTGCTGACTGTTGCAGTAAACCTGCAAGCAGCAGCTGATCCTGACACACAAAGGATAATAACTGCATTGCATTGTACAGGCAGCTCATCCTATTAATATCAAGCCAGAAAGGTAATTTTCTCAAACTTTGATGTCGGACTCCTGGGACAGGGTTTGAACCTGGGGCCAAAAGTCTACCCCTTGGCAGAATGGTACCGGCAGTATACTCAAAATTCTATTAAATAGCCTTTAAAGAATCAATCAATTAAGCCCTATACTTCAACTCGAAATGGACACACACAGGTGTAATGCTGACTTAATTACGAAGATGGTAGGTGTGACCTATGTACTTCGAGTACTGAGATCCTCCAAGGCATTCTGATTATATCTGTCTAATTAGTGGACTCGGAGCCAGCCTTGTTATCAGCTGTCCATCAAGGTCGCCTCCTACACTGGCCCGCAGACAAATAAACAACAGAAACAATAGACAGGCCCTGGGATAACACACAGAATTCCACTAGTCTCCGTCCTCTTTCACAGAAGCCGGAAATCAACAAAATCCTTTCCGGTTTAGTCTCTTTTTATTCAATTATCTTGGATTCATTCATTTCAATTGGATTCATTTAAATCGATGTTTATTGGGTCATTAAAAATCTTCATGGCTTATTTGTTTGTCCACAGATCTGTTTTATGTGTCACTTAATTTTGATCTTTTGTCCATTCATTTATTCTTCCTTTCCACTGTTCAATACGGAAACGTCTGGAGATGGTTATAAATGAAATGAAAAACCTCACCTGCATTTCAATTTCCTTTTCTTTGTATCTAATTACAAAGAATGTTTTATTCAATTTATCTAAATATATTTGCATTAATTCTTTCTACAAAATAAAGCAATACGATTGATTATTTTTCTCCCAAAATACTAAATACAGAAAACACTTAATCAACTTTGTTCACATCTATTTCATACAACAATTTTATCTCAACATTATATTTTCTTACATTTGACATTTAAATACTTGCTTTTAAGTTGTATCAAGAATGATAGTGCTCATTGATACAGCAGAATAAAATCTGGATCGGATTAACCCTCTTCCTGCTGGATCATACACACAGGTGTTTTTCGGATCCTTACCAAGGCATCTCCAGTTGCCTCCAGTATGGAAAAAGTTAAATAAATATTAAACCAAGTAAAATTTGGCAACTTACGTTAAAGTATTCCTGATGCATGGTGATATGGTCAGAAAGTGAAATAAAAACAACGAAAAAGAAATACTATCTAATAAAGTATCAGACAACCAAATTAACCAAGTTCCAACTCCTTCCAATACTCTGATAGAAATTACCGGCATATTACACGGATGATGGTTTTCCATGAATAATTCCCAGCTCCGTGCATTGTTCTACTTTACTGGATAAACTGGGACAAGTATGACAAGACTATTGACTAAACTCCCGGTAACTTGTCGCAGCCTACACAACCAGATCTCCTTATCGGCTTGCCCTAAAGAATGATTGACACAGAATTGACATTGCCAGAATCGACAACGAATCATTATTTGCAGGTGTTCTGAAAGGCAAATGATAAAACACCAAAATATACCACCATACATGTGTGAATATCAATAGATTCTGTTGATGAATCGATCATGTTACCAATATTCCTATAATGTTTTTTTCTAATATCTGCACATCCTTAGTGAATCATGATTACCATAGTCAACCCAAAACATTTAAACTGAGTAATGCTAATCAATAGACTGTCGATATCATTGTCTTACGTGTACATGTAAATATACTTTAGTACAAAAGGATCAAATGATGACTTGAAGTAGTATTGATACATTGAAAGAGATTTCTGTCGTCAATACACTCTTCTCAGTCTATCAACTGTGGATAAGAGCACTAGAAAATATTGTATGATAATAGTAAGTTTACATAAAGAAAACCAAACCAGCTATCTTAAGCGATTCAGATCAATACGGTTTTTCAATTAGAAGCTTGTAGTGATATATATTATAACTACTCTTAGTGAGTAAAGATTTGATGTGCCTTCAGTTAATGGAACAATGATATGGGTGGCAAACATATACGGTAAATCATGAAATTAATGCGTCACTAATTTAATGCAACCTCTAATTTTTAGACATAAATGTGACACCAATAAAATGTGAACGGCCATGTCTCCATACATGTTTCCCTCCAAGTGTTACCTTTAACGCGCAGCAATTAAATGCGATTAATATTCTGCTCGCATTAATTTCATGATTTACAGTAAATTTTCTAATGAAAAGAAATTGAAAATTCAATTTCAAAGACTAATTAAGACTTTTTCTTAGGAAATATGAGTCGATCAGTAAGTCATATCAACTCGTACAATTCTTTTTGCCATATAACCGTAACAGTTCTGATCAATACATCTTAGAAACTTGATGCGTACTCACTCCATTCCAAATTGCAATATAGTAATTGTGGCTGAGAAATTGAATTCATAAGTTGTGTGATTGTATATCAATATAGCCTAAGGGTTCTTGTGCAATTCTCTATCAAGATATGGTCAAATCCTGAAATAGAATCTGAATTTATTGCACATAAAAGTTTTGTATTAACAAATACTTATTGAATATCGGAATTGCTCTCACAAATAAACTTTTAGATACAGGTGACTGTGTCACATCTAAAGTGTGCTTTACCTTGAGTTAAAATATTGCTGAGCAAACATGGCTATTACATGAATAAACATCTGGCACATCGCAGTGAGGTTTAACTCTAAGCGGAAATAAGAATTATGATTATTCAACACTCATGTTCAAGCAAAACAGGAAACAGCAATTTTGTCCAACTTAAAATACTTTCACACATAGGAAGTGTTTAGAAAAAGGGCAAGGCAAAGCAATAAAGAAATGGAACAATGTTTTGAAGCTGTAAAGATTTTTTTAATTCCCCCATTAGATGATGTATGATGGATGCATAACTGAACATTTGGGGATTTTTACAAAAACAGGAAGTTAATAATTGACATGTGTTTTCATTGCCTAGATCAAATGTCTTCTTTTCATTTGTTCTTTTCATTTGTTTTGAAATTTAAATTAAAACATAAATAAATAATTAAATATTGGTAAAATAAGACAATGTTCAAATGGATTAAACTGGAGACTAATTGGAAAACATCCAAATTCGTTAACCTAACCTACTACCTAACCTACTGTGGCTTAGGTTAACATGGAAATTGTTATTTATTTTCCCTGTTATATATCCCTGTCCATATATCTGACTATAATCCTACACCAATATCTTCTCCATGCCTAAATCTCTATATGCCTAGGAGATGCATTACCATATTCATATTCCATTTACACATCCAAAAATAATACAGCATTCCTAAAGACTGAGGTGTAAATGTATTTTCAGTTACTTCAACTACAATTTTCAGCCTATTGTCATACTGTATATGCCTACTCAACGTGAATACCAATGCGCAGAAATAGGACAAATCTTCAGTTGTTCAATGGCAGCATCTGGAACATTTATCTCTTATCTTATCTTATCTCATTTATTTTTATGGAACTGCTTTCAATAAACTTGACAAAAACTGGCCACTCTATCACTTAAAGGTTTCCCCAATGATAGAATGAGGTGGCTTTTTTCCAAAGTATTCCACCGATTTAATTAAAGAGCAATTGGATATACCGCACAATTTTTTCATGGCGTAGTGTTCGCTGGTTACATTTTCCAAGCAACGTATGCTTTCGATCAGACTGACGTCAAGACTGGTAAATGTAAGAAAACTGCCTATACTCTTGGGCCATCTGCACGTTTACTGGCTTGTGGGTCTCATCAGAACATTTAATTGTTCTTGGGTATTCTCTCACTATTTTCCAAAAGAACACGAAAATACTGTCAGAAATATGTCATCTATAAAATCCCTCTGACTTGCATGTCAAACTTGGAATTAAGAGAAAATCATCTTCATGTTCATCTCAGTGGAACAAATGTCACCGTAGGTATATTTCATCAGAATTTTTAATCACAATGTCTGCTTGCCTTTTTTTAAAGTTTCACCAATCTGAATACTAACTACATAATTCATAAATAATACCTATAAATATTGCTAGTTAGTAACTTATACTACTTGCATAATTTTATCATCATAGTTAAACTGTCATGCTAATTCAATAAATATTATCTCCATTCTTAACAGGGTTGGCACAGGTGGTGTCATCTTCCAATCCTTTGTATGTATGTACTCAATCTGCACCTGTCATTGATGCCAATGCACACAGATGGCGAGGTGAATCATATTGTAATTATGTCATCATGAGTAACCTCCGTAAACAGTTAGCTGTATATGTGCAACACTGTCAAGCATTGATGAAGAACAAGGCCAGTCTACAAGCTAATCAGTCACGGCTGTAAGTTTTGACATCGCACTTGATAACCAAGAACTACCAGAGTTAAGTTTGATCATATTTCTTGCGTGGAAAACAATGGAGCGTTCTCATGTGATTAATTGTCACACGTGGTTGAACTATTTTCTTCGTGTTCATCTCGGCAGAACAAACATCACCATAGGTGCATTTGGTCAGAATTTTTAATTATAGTATCCGATTGGCTTTTTTTGAAAAGAATTCCACTCCTACTCATGAAATATAACCATCGAAGAGGTAAAATGACATCTCATTTAAAAACTGGTGTCAATTTATTTCAAGTGCCAATCAGATTTGACTAGATGTTAGCATTCTTTGATTAAATACCACAGCAATTCCAATTCCAAATTTGAGATCTCAGTTATCTTGTTGAAGTTCCGTGTCAGGTGTCAATAAAATATATATTGAATATGACCAGTTATACCTAAAATAACTTCAAAATGGAAGCATTAACAAAATTAAGGATGAATTGACACATGTTGTCCATTTAAAGAAATATTGGACATCTATTCACAATGACCACATGAATTTGATGCATACATTTCAAATTGAGGTATATTTCTGTCTTAAATTAGTTTATTTAAGCATCAAAGATTTGTCATTGATATGTGGTGCTAGCAAGCATTGGGATATCTCAATAAATCAGACCAATTATTAATCCCGGACATGAACATAAAACTTACAATTATGGACTTAAACATGTATACTCACATAATATACAGACAGACAGACACACACACACACAGATAGACAGACAGACAGACAGACAAACTGCAAATGGAATGAACATAGAGACGACACATGGATGGACCTCACATTTGCTATAAAATAACTTTGCTGTTTGAAAAATCAGCAAACTCATTCAAATAATTTGCATAGTATTACACATCATTATTAGTTGGTCTATAAATCAGTCAACCAATTAATGAAACAAGGCATACATAACCACGTATTGATATGAAAACAATAATTAGTATTTCATATTGAAATGCACATACCGGCCCCACGATTACGAAACCTTTCTGAGTACGAATTCATGCTCAACTCTGTTTTGTTCACAAATCCCCACATAAAATCCGAGATTGAGCATGAAATCATACTCAAAATGTTTCGTAATCTCGGGACCAGGTAAAAACTTTTGACATAAAAATTCTGGCTTACCTGAAGATGACGAAGTATCCAGCTCAAGGATGATGTAAAGTGCTCCTAGAAGACAATGTACATTCCCGAGATTCGGTAGCCTCATGCTTAGCACAGTTCACAGGCTTTCACAATACAGGACTTCAACAGTGAAAGCAGTGGTAGATCCATACGGAAAGTACACTTCCCGGTCACACACCCAGCTGATAATCCTTCCACCCAGTTGCTGTATCACAACTTTGTTATACACAGAAGCACCCTCTCACCTGCTCTCACATTTGTAAAACAACACTTCCATTGTCTTCAGATGATATTAAATCCTAAATTCTGGAATTTCAACCATCCCACATTTTGATGTAAAACCGACTACATGTTTCTCGGATGTCTTACTTTCAGTTTGAATGCACACGAGACGATTCACCTCATCTCTCAAGTGAGTGAATCTCGTATTGGTTATTGAGGAAATGGCTATCAGGTATGATTAATAAAGCCCATCTTGTCCAATATGAATGTAATTGTTTAAAAAAGCTCACCTATAAATTAACTTTTTACTTACGATGGCTCACCATGTGATAATGAACTGAGATACATCCAATGTATGGAAATCCACAGGTCACTGTAACGCCGGATTATCATCCAAGATTAAACTTGAGTTTTTTCTTGATTAAATTCTTACGTCTTTTCATATCCAACGAGAACACCATTATTAACATCCGTAAATTCAAATCAAAATCTGGCACAGGTTACACAAATTGTGAGTGATAAAATGTGATCAATCTTTTTCTCTCCCTAGGAAATCAAACACTTGGCAGTTGAGGCATTGATTTGAGTTTTGAACTCCAAAGCAATCAGAAATGGGTTTCACTTACTCCGGATTGTGATATTCCTAGTCAAACTCCAGCAATTTTCACTGATGAGGATCCGGCTTCAAGACATGTTGCTGCCGTTTCCCCGTGAACCGCTAGACTCTGCTCTGTTCCGGATTAATGGTATCCTCCCCCGATCTGAAAAACTTTTCCCTTTCCTTCACGACTTTCCTTCACGACTGCCGGTCGAAATCAATAGTTAAATCCATCGTCCTCACGTCCACGTGAGCTGGCTCTGATCCTTGAGGTCCTCATGTAAGAGCTCTGGCCACAGAGACAAGGTGACAACCGAAGGCCCTGTAAGGGAACAGAAAGTACGTTCATGAATAATCACTGCTGCACTCTCTCCCGATACGATTTACGATTACACCCTCCCCCCCCTTTTGATGTCTATCTGAGGTATTGACACAGCGGGTAGCGTGCTGCATGTACACTGGGCTCGTAAAGCAGGCGACGTATCTCGGGAGAATAAAAGACAGTGGCAATAGCCGGTGGGATCAGCGTGACTGAGGGGTTCTGGCGATCGCTCGCACACCCGGTCCCGTCGTCGAAGGACCGGCCTGATTGGATTCTCCCGCGCGACGACGTGTCACCTGTGAGTGGCCCTACGATTGCAGTTAAAGGCTTCAGGACTACCTGAGAGAGTAGTTTTTAGTTACTTGATAATTAGTCAAGGCATATGCCCCTGTGTAATACCCAGCTGGATCAATTATTAACGTAGACTCGTCCTACTCAATGCTCAGAGCTCCCAGTCCAACAATGACAAGATCACAGGAGGTCCTGAGCAGTGACTGTATATGACTTATTATGTAGATGTTTGAGTTAAATATGACTTGCTTTTAGCTGATTAGCTCTTAGGTGGGAAGGTTGGAAACGTACACTCAGCATTATTGACTCAGAAGCAATATTGCTGAACTGAAGAAATGAATCCTTCAATGTTTAAGTAAATATTGATTAACATTGAGACATTGCAAAAGAACTGTTAAAGTAAACGTTCCTTCGGGCACTGACATCGTGTTTCGACTGCTTTCGTGATCCGACTCGGTTCAAGTTGAAGACTGTACAAGAAAACATCTTAAATTAAGAATTAAAAGACATCCGAGTATTTACCGATAATAAATACAAATTTATTTATTATTGCTTACTTGCTGTTTGTGATCTATGGCACATTCCTGGACTAATGCAATCGTATTCAAAAACGGCAGTAACCCTCCCATGATCGGATTCCCTTCCCAGAATACTAAGTGCATTACGGTAACGTCTAACTTCTCAGAAACTAATTTTAAGCCGTCCTGGGACTGATATAGCATAATAAAAAAAAATGTGACACCTGTTCACAATGTCTATAGGGGAGGATCACACAGGCTACTAGGGCTTCAAATCGCTGCTAATTTCTTTGGCTTATACACATTCCATTGCAGGTACTTTCTGTTGCCAATTTGTACATGTTTCTGAGGTAAGGATATTTACAGCACACAGCTTTTGAGATCTGAATACCCTGCTGTCTAGAGAGGCGTGTCTTGCTGGATGTGCACAGCCACTGTCTGCATCCTCTTTCCTGTCCGCATTAAAACTGGAGCAATTTTGAGATTGTTCGTATGTGGTGCAGAGAATAATTATGGTGATTTAAAACAAATTTCAGGCTTAATTTTGGATTAAAAACTATCATGTCTCCCAGAAGATACATGTGGATTGAGATGAGTGTCAATTATACATGCATATGCACGCACATGCATCCGTTAAAACTGGAGTGATTTCAAGATTGTTGGTATGTGGTCAGAGAATAATTATGGTGATTAAATTTTAGGGGAAACTTTTGATTAAAAAGTATTATGTCTCCCAGAAGATATGAGGATTGATACGAGTATCAATTATACTCGCATATGCACTCATATGCATGTACACACACACACACATGCACACACCTATATGCTCACAACACACACACACACACACATACACATGCATGCATTCATACACCTATATGCTCACAACACACACACACACACACACACACACACGCACACACATGCATACACAGAGGCATTGACTATGCATTACAAGTCAGAATGAATCAAACATAGGTAAGAGAATTGTCATGTTCAATATTACATATCGAAGAAAACCCTTAAAATACTGCAAACTAAACATCTCACAAAAAACAGTCAGTGCCATAAATGATTCGAATTATGAACGGAAGTTAGATTCATTATTACATTATTTTCCCACATAAATAAATTACTCTCAACAACCAAACAATGTCAAAGGGTTTCCTAATTGGTATTATCGTACATTCTCCTACAAGACAATAAACAAACACAACAAGCTCTCCTTCCCGATATCACCAGCCATGCGAGACAATCCCCCCCCAGGACTCTGAACCAGACATCCAAGAGAAATAGAAACGGGCAGCCAAATGACAACTATAAATCCACGGGTAATTGTAGTAAATACATATCACCGTTCTGGCTGCTTTCCTTATCGGGTTCACCATTGTAGTAAATACGTATCACCGGCTTCGATGTCTACGCGGTCTGTACTTCCAGTTACACCTGCGAGTGGTGTAACGTTGGACGTGTGATATATAGCCCTGCGGTCCACAGCGTGACATGCCGTGAACGACAGTGCGAAGCTGCCATCGTGTGCAATACCAATTAGATCATTGAATACGGATTAGATCATTGAATACGGAATCAGATCGTGTAACAGACACCTCGCCGTCACCGCATCTTCGTCAAAGGGAAAATATTTTAACTAATCATATCTTTCAAATTACTCTGAAAAGCGTAAATCCAGGGAGGGCTGGAAGGAAATGAATTATATGTTGGATGTGAAGATGTTAAACTGTGGTACATAAAGAAGACATTGTAGAACGTACACTGGTGGATGGTAGGTATTGTTACTGCAGGCTGCGTAGCACAATGTACAGCTAGATCCGCAGCTGCAAATCTGAATACAATACAAGGAGGAATAAGTAATTTGTCTTCACAGCCGGATGTAATTAATGGCAGTAATACAGGTCAACCGATACAATTAATTAGTATCAATTATGATATGTTTTGGAGCTACTCAACTGGGTAATTTACACAGAATGGGCCACTTTATCTTCTTGGTTCCTGAGCCCTGTGCCAACAATGTTCTCAACATTTTTTATGTTAACACTCGGTATATGAATATATTATTCAAAATGAATAGGAATCTTTCCAGGAGTTTAAATTTTCCCCCATAATTGATTGATTCTGTATATTAGACATAAAATTTGCAACACAATGTACGATATAACATACATGTATGCAATGCTAGGTTGACATAGTATTTTTTATTTTTTATTATTTTAAATTAGGGTTTAGAAATGTTTTCAATATTCTTACACTTATATCATGGCTTGTCAGTTTTAGTGCAGGATGAGTGAGTGAGTGAGTGAGTGAGTGAATATGGAGTTTAACAATGAGTGAGTGAGTGAGTGAATATGGAGTTTAACGTCACTGCGGAATCATTCAATAGCACTGAATGTTGCAGTAAACCTGCAGTAAACCTGCGAGCACCGACTGGTACTGACAGACTTGACATACTAAGATATCATTATAAAAAATATACAGTACAAGAAAGCTAATGGGCCTTATTTATAGTTATAAGCTATATAAGATCATTAATTGGCTGTTGTTGAAAATAATACTGCATACAAAAAATATATAGGTTAATGATTTTACAGCAATGTAGTGGATAAGGTAACAGAAAA
>JAVCKX010034718.1:2858-14286 GCA_034780695.1 Lepetodrilus gordensis | reverse complement strand
AGCCTCGCACAATATCAGTTTTACCAACTCGTTCAATAAATTCAGTATTAAATGACCACTCATGTTAGATCCTCTATATATATACTAAAAACAAAACAAATTAAGGGCCTGTAGATATTTTGTGGGCTAGCTATCTACCATCTTACGTAACTCGGCTTGAGGAATCTGGTATTTTTCTATCAATGTGTCTAAGCCTGTAGACGTTTGGAAATTCTTTGTTTTAAAAATAATGTAAAGTTAAATTTACATGCACAAAAAAAAAATGGCCTTAATTAATTTTGTTGAGTATATATACATACGACATACCAAGAATATACGAAAATCTTACTCAGCCGAGAAATTGGAGAAAACTAACAATTGACAACATTTACTCTGATCAACATCAGTGATCCATCCACTAATGTACAGGGTATCGTTTCCCCGACCATAGCTCTCTCTCTCTCGTCCCTATCTATCTCGATGAGTGACTACAGCACTATGGTATTTAAGTGGATACAAGAGCATCATGACACGATACACAGAATGGTACAGAACTGCACAGAGCTGTACAGAATACAATGAGGACTCGGAACTATAGAGTCTATGCTTCATAATGATTTTCCTGTTAAAAAAGGATCGGATATATTTTTCATTTCCTGTTATTTTTACGGACCAAATAACATCTATTGTTTCATTCTGTTCTCATCAAACTATGCCAGCTATTGATTTAAAGAGACGATTCCTGCGTCCATCAATTTTTCATGAACCTTTGCTAATGAGTTTGACCTATTTAAAATCTCGAGCTAAAAACAAAGCTATTGACTGGGGTCATTTAAAAAAAGATATATTTTATTTGGGGATAGTTTCTAAGACATTCAAATCTCAACACAATGAATAAGACATTCAAATCTCAACACAATGAAAATATCATTATACACACAAGAGTGAGTGAATTATTGTTTTATGTCACAGCAGGAATCTTTTACCCATAGGTGACAATATACACACAAGAAGAAAGGATTAGAATAGTTTAGTGAATTCACAAATTTTGACCGAAGCCTAACAATATTTCATTTTTCACAACAAATTATTCACTAATAGTAATGTTTACATCTTAACATGTTGACAATTTAAGTTCAAACTAATTAATTTTAATCATTCTTGTCTCATAGTGTGGTGTGTTTTTTGCGGTTGTTTTTGCAGTGATCCTGTTGTTGTTGTTGTTGTTATTGTTGTTGCTCTTCAGGTGAGTGAGTGAATTTGGAGTATAACGTTGCTGCATGAATCTTTCAGCCATTTGCGATGATGTTACTCTTCAGGAAATTATTTATTTTATTTATTATGTTATTTTATTGTATTGTATTTGAGGAATGACGTCAGAAGCCACTTGCTTTATGGCCTCATGAAAGGCAAGTGGGTTCACGTGAGCAAATTCCATAATGTGTGAAGCGTTTTATGGACAATTTGCTCAAGTGATTCCACTTGTCTTCATTAGGCCATAAAGCAAGTGGCTTCTGACGTCATTCCTTATATTGACAGTCACAACTAGCAAAACACAACATTTTATCATAATATTTAATCATTTGCAAAAACTAGTTTCATGGAAGGTAACTATGACAATGTGGAGATTGAGTAACAGGGTCCAAAATTGTAACTGCGCTTCATGAGATTGTATGATGACAGTTGATTTGGTTGGAACAATGGATTTATCATAGATTTTTATGTCAGTCGAGATAGTTGATTCAGGGCATAACCGTCTCTGTGATGTCTGTGATTAGGCTAGGAAAATAGATGACGTCTGGACTTACTTATCTTCATCAGGAAATGAAGTTGGTGGGTATCTATGACGTTCATGTAAGGACAGACAAGTAGTACTGTCAATATTGTATTTTTAAAATAAACATTCAAAGGTCAAGGCTGTTCACTGACCTTCACATGAAAGGCCGTGTGATGTGACCCCTGACAGGGCCTCTCGACACACATTGCAGTAGGTAGGGCGGGCATGAGAGCAGGCATACCAGTTGTGTTGACCCGACATCATCTCTGTGTGGCTTGTAGTGCCCTGCTGGAAACACAGAAAATGCACGGAAATTAGCGATGGAATGACGGAAATTGGTGATGGAATTACAGAAATGTCATGGAAAGACGGAAATTAGGTGATGAAATGATAGCAATGATGACATCATCTCTAGCTTGTAGTGCCCTGCTGGAAATACAGAAAATGCACGGTGATGAAATTATGGAAATGGTGACAGAGAATACATGGATTATTAATAATAGAAATAAATTATGGAAACTATTACATCATCCAAGTATGGCTCATGCTATGTTTGAAACGGAAAATTTACGCAAATTAGTAATGGAATTATTGAAATTATGACATCATCTGTGTGGATTGTTGTGCCCTGCTGCAAGATGAAAATAAAAGAGGCATTAATCATAAATATTTATGACTGAAATGATGACATCATCTCTTATAACTGATCAGAAAATGCGCAGAAATTAATTCTGGAATGACGGAAACTATGACATCATCTCAGTTTGGTTCATGGCGCGTGCAAATACAACTTTCCGCAAGAGCGTGGAAATGTGGAAAATAATATATTTTCTTCAATTACATGTCTGTTATTAATGTTGCTTGCATATCTATAAGACAAACCTTAGTTACATTTCAGATAAAAGTCCTGTGAAGTTGAACTTCGACATTAGAGCTATACAACACATTGTACACTAAATGATGTCGGCAATGGACCAACGAAAAGTTGCATGTCGTTAAAATCATACTATAGTTTATAGTTAAGTTAAATATATCAAATCTATCAATATGCAAAACATGGCCATGAACATGTTTACAGTACATGTACTTTAATTGTACACTTCAGAGCATTTCAAATACATTGTGTCAACTGAGCATAAAAAAAACATGATAAATCTCCGAGTGCATATATATAAACAAACACACCATGGTCTTATATCTCACACAAAAACAGTACCATAACATTATTTTCTTTCAATTTTGTTTTTTTAAATACCATAATCTTCCACTTTTGGTACATTACCAAAGTCTTGGCTATTTATCAACTATTAATAATTCACAACATTGGATACTGACAAATTATTTGTCCAACTTTTGCTCCATCGTCCTGCCTGATACTACATTGTTATAGTGCAAGCTATCGGTGTCCAGTTTTAACAATGTCCTATTGATAACACTGGGAGCCATCACAACTAGCAAATGTATTAATCCAGCAATAGAAATTAACTTGAAAACTTACTATCCCGAATAGTGATGTAAATAACAAATGTCAGGAATTTCTACTAGCCCTTAGGATACCTTTAGCATTGGGCGAAATGGCCCGGGCTAGCGGATTAGTGTTAATTTGTATCCCTGTTAACCCTCCCCCTGTTGGATTAGGTGCTGTTCTTTATGGCATCTCTGGTTGCCTACAGCATGGAGAGGGTTAAAGGAGTGGCGTCTATGATTGAGTAACCCAAAGGTAAGCCAGGAAACTAAGCACGTAGTGGTATACGACACCTTACAGAGTGACCGCTAATAGCAGACTACCACAACTTTCATTAGACATCATTTACATCACCATAAGTGTCCACCCATCAATATTGTAAAAATCAATTACACATTCATTTCCTAACTGAATCATATCTACTAATGGTCCTGTATTATTCCACGATGGTTTTGGAATTGGGAATTAAGTAAGTCGTGCATACGCAAATGCTAGATCGAGGGACTATATGGACGGCTGGTAATCATCATAGGATTTACAGATCACGTTAAGGTACATGAGATTGTCAGAAACTGAAAATAACAATTGGAAAAAGTTACTGATGTTCCACATTTATTATAAATTATTTCCAAATGTTACAAACAAAAGTGACGATGACAGCATTTTGCTAACGAAACGTAGATATGAATATGTAAATAGTTTTTGATGACTTAACTCTATAATATATTTTACTGAATGCATTATGACAGACATGATAATGAAACATTTTCCTCCAAACAGCGAAAATAAACAGTGTGCCCTGTGTCGTAAATTAAAAGATATAAAACATAGGCAAATTTTGCAAATGGTTAACAAAATAACCTAATTTCTGCACCATGGAACTTACTACGTCATCCTCTTCGTAGAAAGTATTTGTAGAAAACTCGGGTTCGTTATCAATGACGTCCGAGTCACTTTCGACACTGTGGTCATCTTTATGGGCGTCATTCTGAGCACACGCTCCGGCAAACAGCCTCCTCATGGACGAAAACATTGTCTCGGTTCAGCTCGACGCAGTGTTTGTATTACAAATGTTCATAAATGTTAGGAAACATGGCGCATCCTGTGCAGCGTTTGGAGCTCACGTTACTTCCTGGTTTGGTTTGACTTGCCGTTTAGTTTGATTTGCCGTTTGGTCTGATTTGCTGCTTCTATGAACATCAAATTGCATTGTTTACTTAAATTATAAAATGCTATGGAGAGAAAAAATGCCTCACTAGAATTTAGAAAGTGTGAATTTAGTGCAGAATGAAAACAATATCCCCTCCACGCCTATTCTTGGTATTTAGTTGAATCTGATTCCCTTACAAAAAAACCAAACATTTGCAGTAGTCGCACCAAGATGACCTTGACACTTGACCTTTGTCCCACTATTTAGGCTATTGTTCGCAAAGAGTCAATAATTCACCAGTTTGAACAAGATATGATTCCGGTAAACAGTTGTTGAACATATTTTTGTGTTTGACCTTGAATTTGATCATGACCTTGACCTCTGACTAAAAAATAAAAATAAACATAAACACACATTGAATTTTGAAGCTACGTTCCTTGCTACAATTGTTACAACTCATAATTTGCCAACATTCATTATGAATCCAGGCCGACTGACTTTTGACATCGATCACATCAGCACTCTTTATCACTAAAAATATTGAGTGATCACGCGCAACTTCATTCAATAAGGAGACACTTGTATCATCGACCGTCATTTGTCTCTCTCAGGGTGAGTAGTCCCATGTTCTCTCCTGATTCCATTTGTGAGGAGTTGCTTACTGCACAGGGTTTTCATCATATAGATCATCAATCTTTGCCTTCATTCAAGCATTTGCTTATCTGACATGACCCAAGACCTGCCTTTACCGATGAATGACATGGAGAACTATTATCATACGGCAGAGAGAACGAAAAAAAATGTAAAAAGAAAACGTGGGGAATTGCGTTACAATTTACATCACCAATATTAATCATCCGAATCCGATTCTGATTGTTGCGATTCATTTTTTTTCTTCTAGATAATCATTTATAACCATTGAATCAGTAGGGGCACCTTTTATGCAGCGAGAAGTTCGCCTAGATTGGCAATATTTACAGACCGCAAACAACTGGCATTGTTGCACATCCTGCGCACGAGAGAGCTGGCCACAAATATGCAACACTATACACACATACATGGGTGTGTGTATAGACTGCCCATAGGAGTGTGCTTGGAATTAAACCATTGCTTAGGTAGGTGGCTATTCTGAGTATAATCGGACAAACACGATTTCCTTTCAACTGTTTAAAGGTACTGTTACTGACTCAACATGTATGCTGACTGTTTAGATTCAACAGAACTGTTTGAATGGTGTGTAATAACACTGAAATAATCTTACCACAAAATACCTTATCAAATTCGAGTTAATATTTATTCTATTTGATCATATCATATTGTGATCAACCAAAATGTGTATTATACTTCTGTTTACACTAACCGCTATTTGGATTCTATTGACAGACATTTAGACCTGAATAACAAACCACTAAGAACACTGCAATACAGAAGGAAATTAATAACGGAAAACTCAGCAGATCAGCAATGGCGACAGAATATGAAGTTAAAGACGCTATCATCATCATGTTGTCAACTGCGAAAAATTCTATAGTCTTACAAGTTTTTAAAAGCCCAGAAAGCTACTAGCCTAGTAGGACATTTTTAGGGTGAATAAACGTACATATCCTAAATATAATATTAAATAAATTTGCAATGAAAGGAATACCGTAAACGAAATATGTCCAATGTAGATAAAAATTAGATACAAAAAAAATTAGATCAAAATACAACTGGCTGGGACTTTTTTTAATGCACATATCCTAAGTAAAACATAAAATACATTTACAATAAATTGAATACACTAGTATGCCCAATATGAAAATTAATTAACCCAAGATCAAAACAAGATCAAAATGAGATAAAAAATACAACTGGCTGAGAACTTGGGCTTATGTCATCATCATCAGCAGCAGGCTAGGCCGTGTGTGTGTCAGTGTCACAGTGTCACAGTGTCACAACAGCCGCTGTGACATCTTTCACGTAAATACTGTCCCTTCATCTAGAGTCATATATCATGTCCGTGATGTCGGTTGCATCTGTTGTTCCCGGCTGTCAACGATCCAGGGCCAGCGATCTGTGCCCGCGATGATATATATCTCGAGATTAATCTCGGACAGTTACTGACGTGATGGTGGACTACAACTGCTCTTCGTACAGGGACATTCCCGGACTGTACATGACCATTTCACTTCCTTCTATACTGTTATGCAGGAAGTAGATGCTTTAATAATAATGAACACATTTTCCCCTTCTTTGTTTGGACTGGCCCGTATTGGTGGTATATATCGCTGATAACAAGGATATTCCATTTGTATATATTGGGGTGTCAGGGCTGAGTATTTGTGTGTACACATGAATAGTTGAACCCCTCCCATACCACCAAACCCCCCCATCCCAAGTTGGTATTGTGGTGTAAATCCAGCCAGTGGTTACCATACTATGATAATACACACCATAGACTATGATAATACACACCATAGACTATGATAGCATACACACTTAAAATAGAACTATATTTAGAGAGTGCATGTATATATGTAACATAAAGAGCTATACTAGTATATGTATCAATGCTAAAGCATATCCTAGTGATAATATAAAGTTACTATGAATCACTTTATTAAAAGTCATAGCATTGGCAATTTAATTTTAACAAAAAATGAAATGTTGCCTTTGTATGGATATTTGATTTACTTTGAAATGGTAGAATGAATGAATGAATGAATTAATTAATTAATTAATGTTATTTTTAAATGGATATTTTATTTACTTTGAAATGGTAGAATGAATTAATTAATTAATTAACTAAATGTTATCTTTGAAGGAATAGTGTATTTATTTCGAAACAGTAAATAGATAGATGTTTTATATATTGCTTCATAAAGCTAAAAGGACATAAAAACATATTTTAATATGTTTATGATTCCTTATTGTGGTTGCATCATATTCTAGGCATTAATCTGTCAAGAGATATCCACAGAACATGAGTCATGCTCGAGAGATTACATATCATTCACAAATATCAACGCGGATGTAAACAGTGAACGCACCTGCCACCATCAGTGTAGACTCCAATCATCATACAGGAATTAGTTAGATAAAGCATATCTGAATGCCATTTAGTCAGATATACCCACCAATATTGGCCACATGTCAGACTATCAGAACGTGGCATCATGAGAAAGCTTAGTTAGAACACATGAAGATGTTTGCTTGTTCCAATTTCATGTTTCATAGTTTGACCTTTTGGAAATGGCAACATCATAGGCAATAAATACTCATGATAGCGTTGAAGAACTTCCTGACCAAATTGTTTGGATTTATTTTTGTAAATTGGGGTTTAGAGTCATTTTCAAGATTCTTTCAATTATATCACATGTCAGTTTAGGACAAGAGGAAACCTGCAACATCTGTAGCACTGAATGTTGCAGTAAACTGTGAGCATCAGCGGACACTGACAGACCAATGGTATCTGCATTGGCATTGCCACTCTACAGACAGTACATCCTATCAATATTGCATCAGAAAGGTAATTTTCGTGAACATTGATGCCTTACTCTCACACTATATCAATATATCAGCCATGAACAGTGAGTGAGTGAGTGAATATAGTATATAGAGTTTAACGTCGCTGCGGGAATCTTTCACCCATTTGCGACAATAGCCATGAACAGATGATCAAGTCTAGATTTCTAAGGAAATTATTTTCATATAAACCTAAAACCCAATCAACTAGAATTGATACGCAAATTATTTTCTCTCACCATCAAAAACTATGGATAGTTTACCACTGGTGGGGAATAATGCATTAAAAGATGTCATTCAAATTACATTGTTCATATTTTAACGTGTTAGTATAATTGGATGATTCAAAAGGAAAGTATCATTACTAAAATATCTAACACGGTAAACCTTTTAGGAAATCTTTAAGAAGGCATCAGAGCCAGTGCACAGAAGGCAACTCAACAATTAGGTAATTTTGATAAATTGTCTATCTATTTTACTGACAATATTACAAGGCACATACTGCATTAGGATATGTCTATAATTTCTAATAGATTTATTGCATTTCACAATTGACAAAGTAAGTAATTATGCCTAAGTATGCAATCAAAATTCAACCATTAGCATGCAATAGATCAGCACCTCTGAAATGAAGCATATATCCGAAGAAGACAACAACAAAAATGGCAACTGTAAAAAGAATATTAAATGTCTACCTCAGTTCAAATACAGTCAGATGAGACGTAATTGCAGGAATTTTTCGCCAATTTACACCAATTAAATGTTAAATTATTTTAAAATTTCAGGCTTTAAAAAAACAAAAAAAAACATACAGTGGTACGTGGTTGATTTTCAGAATAATTCGCTTTCAATTAAATTATATTAAAACATGCGACTCCCAGACAAACCTGTTTACACTGAACACACAGATATAATTTTGTCTGGAGGATTAATAATCCATTACATAGTTATTTTATACACATCTGAAAGAACCTATTTCCACTGCTAACTTTCTTCACTGTCTCTGGGCAAGTAGTAATAAAGCAGTATTAAAGCTATTCTGGACCTAAACGATAAGATTACTACACCGTTCAGTCGCATTTGATAAGATTACTACACCGTTCAGTCGCATTTGATAAGCGCGTACTCCTAAGCTGTTGAAAAGCAATAAAGGCATTTAAATCGTAATGAGCAATGGCGCGATTCTGCTCTAGTTTGTGATGAGTTTGAACTTGAAAACAGATTCAGGTTAATGGAAAGAGGGGGGGGGGGGGAGGAAACAATTTAACAAAATCAGCCACATTTGGGGTTGTGGGTTGATTTATTGCTTTATGTCTCTGTGGGAACATGTCATATTTTTTGTAGGGAAGGTTAAAATTAGCATGATGCCACAAAATCAGAATGGAAATCTCAATGACATGTTGTATTAAACAATTTGAAACTAAAAATTAAATATGCATCCAAGAAAAATTATACCATAAAAATAATATGGTATTTACAATGTTGATTTATTTAAGGATTGACTGCAATATTTGTTTGCGTTCATCGAGGTATGAACGTAAAAAACGATGTGTAAACTGTATGAATCTGTGATGAACATCAACAATAGGAATAGCTGAATCAAAATCAGATTTCAATAAAATAAGATCATGAGTACAATCAGGGATGGAAATGTACCATTAAAATCTAACAGACCGAATTATTACAATAACAACCTTTTTAACACCCTCCCCAAAAAATTCTATTAGCCCTTGGGATACTTTTAACAGACTAGTGTTCATTTCCATCCTTGACAATATAAAACCGCCACAAAATATGTGTACTATAAGATAAGAACATTTTCATTCCAGAAAAAGACAGAATTCACATTTTATACTCACTTCATAGTATTCCTTGTTGGCGGCCATTTTTAAAGCACTAATCCACTCTTCCATCTCCCGCCGAGATTCGCTGCAGAGAATGAGGTTACGGAACGGGGTTATTACCTGAAAACAGAATGAGTCACGTGTAATTGTCGGCTATTTTATTTGCAAAATCTTCAAAGAATATTTCACCACACAATCACAACGTGTTCGTGAAATCTTTTCCACTGGATTCGCTTCTAATTAATCACAATTTCAGTCAATATTCCAAGACTGAAAATACGTTCAAAATTTTCCACTTGCAAATGTCGACTCGTACAAGAACCTGAAAAATAATTGCCTTGGGAATCAATTAAGAAATGATTTTGGCACAAAGCCACTGCTCTATCAAAAGCTCAAATCCCAAAGGAAAATTGTAATTTAGTAGCTGTGTATGTATTTCTCATTAAAATCAAAATTTCTATAGGTCATTACTCCAAGAAATCATCAACATCCATTTAACCAATTAAGATATAAATTTCTGACGTAACGTCACTATCAACCAGAAAAATGCAATGTTAGAATTGGAACGATGTCATAAAATTAAGTACTATTCAACATTTATGAATAATAATAATAACAACCAAGTTTACATTTGCAACAACGCCCATACTCAAGCGTGCTCAAGAGTATGTATCTCTCAAAGAGGATTTATTTAAGTTTCCTTTGGAAAATTCCCTGTACATTGATGTTTTGCATGTAACTGGGGAGTCCCTTCCAAACGATTGGACATGGTGACACGGAAGGCTTTTATCATCATATGATATTGTGCGTGGCTTTGGCACGACCAAAGTGTCTTGTGGGAATTTATCATAGATTCCCTTACTGGTTGAAAGCAGAGAATGAGTTTGTAGGTACGATGAATGATGACGACAAACAGTTGACCAATTCCTATTTGACCGTAAATTGTGCATTTGCATTAAGAAGCACAGTACACTCATAATACTAATATATACTCATTATACTCAAATACTAAAGTACTCATGCACTAATAATATTCATACACTCATTTACTCATAATATTCATATAATCATACTAATATACCTATAATACTCATATATTCATAATACTCATGCACTCGTATCCTTGTAGTTGTACTACTCGTGCACTCACAATACTCATATATTCACACTCATACTACTCAAATATACTCATATACTCATGCACTCATTTACTCATACTACCGGTATTCATATACTTGTACACTTATATGTTCATAGTGTAGTCATATGACCAAGCAATGACGTCATTAGGGAGCGACGTCAGAGTATGACATCATTAGGTAGCGACGTCAGAGTATGACGTTGCTTCCGTTCAGTCTTAGCTTTGTGCAACACACAGGTGGACTCATTTTTGCGATGTCAACAGAAAAATAAGAATATTCATAATACTAATAAACTCATATACTTGTAATATTAATATACTTGTAATAGTCACATACTCAGACCAATGGAAATCGACTTGGGAGGCTAGAGGGGGCGGATATCACCTACGGACATAAATAATTGAAAGCCTGAAGTTATCGTGTTAATATCAGAGTTCAACATAACATAAAATATTTACACTTTTGTCTCTGACCCACGTATTGCGGGCGTTGAGTGGTAATTAATAAACAGAACTAATTAAGATCGCATAAGGTGCCATATGGATCCTGGAAGTGTCAAGACACCTG
>JAVCKX010034389.1:0-14308 GCA_034780695.1 Lepetodrilus gordensis | reverse complement strand
ATACTGAATTTATTAAACTCGTCGGTAAAACTGATATTGTGCTCGGCAAAGCCTCGCACAATATCAGTTTCACCAACGAGTTTAATAAATTCAGTATTGAATGACCACTCATGTTAGATCCTCTATAAAATAAAAATAAAAATTGAAAAATAATTGCCTAAAATGTCATTGGAAATATAAAAAAACTTAATTGCTTTCATTTTCAGAATGTAGTTTGAAAGTGAGTTTGACAGATAATGCGACGGTTTTACCACTGAGTGGGAAGAGACTGAGAGAAGAAATCCACAACCAGCACGATGAATCGCTATCACATGACCAAGCTGCTGGGGGACGGAGCATTCGGCAGTGTGTTGCTGGCGACTCATGAGGAGACCAAGGAGAAGGTGGCAGTCAAAAAGTGAGTCTCCACTAAAATTTGCATTCTGTATGCCATTATGCTTCTATTTATTCAAATCCTGTAATATTTGACAAATAATCTATTTTCTGCCATAAATTTATGAATATGCTCCATTTTGGTTTAATTATCAATTGTATGTAAATTATTTGATCACTATTTTCCTCAATTAATTTGTGTGGCTGTGTACAATATTTATAAACAAAATGTACCATCAATGGTTATCCTAGAATATATGAAAATAGAACATCTACCGGTATCGTAATTTTGTAATAATTCATTTTTTTATTTTATGTTTTCCTGTTGGAAGTAAGGAAATAATAATTAATGTTTCAACTTTCAATTATGTTAATTTAATACGAATATATATTATTTCAGAATGAAGAAGAAATATTACTCCTGGGATGAATGCCTCAGTCTACGAGAGGTCAAGGTTAGTATCTATAGATATATGGTAAAACATATATACATGTACCATGAACATATTCTTTGCTGTCTCTAGACTGGGATGAATTGTGTAGTATAGCTACTGGTCTCCTACCAGGGGGGATCACCATTTTGACTTAGTCTGTAGAGAGTGTGGTATGCATCCAGACTGTTTTTGCATGTTCAAATCCCAGGATTGACATGGTCATGTTATTACTACAGGCATGACAAGTTTCTGGAGATCCACAGGAATTTGTCCTGGTTGTTGCATGGCAAGTTTCTGGAGATCCACAGGAATTTGCCCTGGTTGTTGCATGGCAAGTTTCTGGAGATCCACATGAATTTGTCCTGGTCGTTGCATGGCAAGTTTCTGGAAATCCACAGGAATTTGCCCTGGTTGTTGCATGGCAAGTTTCTGGAAATCCACAGGAATTTGCCCTGGTTGTTGCATGGCAAGTTTCTGGAAATCCACAGGAATTTGCCCTGGTTGTTGCATGGCAAGTTTCTGGAAATCCACGGGAATTTGTCCTGGTCGTTGCATGGCAAGTTTCTGGAGATCCACAGGAATTTGCCCTGGTTGTTGAAATTTCTGGAGATCCACAGGAATTTGTCCTGGATGTAGCTTGGGGCCCGTAGACCAGGTTTATTTTCTGCTGAAATCACAATTTTGTCTGTTGCCATGCCTGTTACCAGTATATTTGTTAACTGACCTTTTGTGTTTAGCATTGAAAGACATTTTTGAAATTAATTATAAAATAATTAATAATCTTTTTTAAGTTAAAAAAGTGTAAGTTGGGGTGCTAGCTTAGTGGTAGATTGTTCTATTTTTAACGCCACTGGTCTAATAATAATGCTTGTTTTGTTTTTCTTACAGTCTCTACGCAAATTGAATCACCCAAACATTGTAAAGTTGAAAGAAGTGATTCGTGAGAATGACATGCTTTACTTTGTGTTTGAATTTATTAAAGAAAATCTCTATCAGCTGATGAAAGACAGGTTAGTGAGATTCTTGAGACTTGAATTTTTAATACATGTATTATTATTATTTTTACTTTTAAAAATTATTATTATTTTTATTATTATTATTATTATTATTATATTATTATTATTATTATTTTTTTAAAATTATTATTACCCAATGAGAAAGAATGAGTTTGAACTTTAAATTTCTTTACATTAATTCCACATTTAACTTCTCAAAAACAGATAGGATAAGATGACAAAACAATGCAAGAAATCCAGCAAGCCTAACACAGGGGAGATAATTCATGTAATCATTGCTGATTGAAATATATGCAAAGATTATTGTTTAATTATCACTGTCTATCAATGCATTTGTTGTCGTTCATATAAGTATTGATCTTATGTCAGCAGTCTATTTCATCCAGCATTTATGTAACATTCAGTGAATATTTCTTAATTATTTTTTCTTTCACAGAGACAAGCTGATGCCGTCCTCTATAGTTCGTAATATATCGTACCAAGTACTTCAAGGCTTATCCTATATGCACACACAAGGTATGTTAAATCTTTAGATAATTTATTTTATCAATATTATAATAATTCTCCAGAATGGTAAAACAAGGAGTCAACAAACAAGAGATAGGGCTCAAAAGATTACGAAACCCTTTGAGTATGATTACATGCTCAATTCAAAGTTTTATTGACAAATCCCCATATAGACTTGCAGCTTGATTTATTGATTTGCTCTATTCGCAGGTTTTTTCCATCGTGATTTGAAACCAGAAAACATCCTATGCGCCGGTCCTGAGCTGGTGAAGATTGCAGATTTCGGGTTGGCACGAGAGACACGATCACAGCCGCCATACACGGATTATGTGTCCACTCGATGGTGAGTCCCTGAGCCACTTGTTGTGTGTGCTAGACACTGTGTACATGCTGTGAGACTCATTGTATACTCCCCAGGAAGTGGAGGTGAAATTGGTGTACGTCGATCCATTGACCGTGGGTAGTAATGCAGTGCTATGAGCAAGCTTTCAAGCGTGGATTTGGCGTAATATAAATGTTCACGATATAAATGTTCACATGCAAGTTGTTTATGAACTGCGTACTCATCACATATAGGTGAAAGATTTCCTGCTGCGATGTAAAAAAAATGACTCGCTCACTTGTGGGAGTACTCGCTGTGTACTTTATTTAATGTTTACATTATTTACATTATTTAATTATTTAAACAGATCGGGGTTAAATGGTAGAGGGTTTTGAGCGATAGCATTGATGTTGTTCTTCTTGTCTCTATAATATGTATTTACATCTGTATTCTCTTACCAAAGCAGTATCTGTTATGTTACCATGGCGACATTTCTGTCCAGGTACCGCGCCCCCGAAGTCCTGCTGCGGTCCACCAATTACAACTCGCCCATCGACATCTGGGCGGTGGGCTGCATCATGGCGGAACTTTACACTTTACGGCCGCTGTTCCCCGGCAGCTCGGAGATCGACCAGATCTTCAAGATCTGCACTTGTCTCGGCACGCCATCCAAGGACGACTGGGGCGAGGGCTACAAGCTGGCCAACGGCATGAACTACCGCTTCCCACAGACAGTCCCTGTCAGTCTCAGAACTCTCGTGCCCAGTGCAGACAAGGATGGCCTGGAACTCATGCGGAGAATGTTACTGTGGAATCCATCCAAGCGACCGGGAGCCAAGCAGGTGGGTCGTAAATATCGGCATCTCTTGAAATTGAAAACTCTTGAAAGCAGCTCTAAACCCAATTTAAAAAATATATAAAGTTTTTAACTAACATTACGTGATATTTAAATTCTTTTCATTTGATTATTTGTTTTATTGATTTTATTTTAATGTTGATTTTAAAAAAAGAAGTTTTTGTAGAGCTTTGTCATTAAAGCTAAACATGCAGGTCATATTTAAAGGCAATCCCAATGTCTTGAACTTATTGAAATTGATTCTAAGAATGTCCTCAGATATAAGATATTTGTCATATTCTTTGTCAATAAAGCAATTGTATAGTTTATTAATACAGACCAAAGTTAAACATTTTTCTAAGGAGCCATTTGGCTCCTACATTAAAATAAGTGAAATATTAGTGAAATATTAGTGAACTTGAAGCCCTGTTTATTGTGAAAAGATAAGGAAATTTGAAAAAGAAATCTATATTTCATTGCTTGCACAGTTGACTATTTTTCAGTTTATTATTAGAATATTAATGAAATGTATTAAATAATTTATGTTTCATATTTCAGTGTTTGCACAGTGCTTACTTCCAAGTTGATCAGACACTGGGCAAATCAATGGCTTCCAGTCGGCCGCAGATAGCTAGCAACCAACACAGCCAGAACACTCAACAGCAGAACGCTCAACAACACACTCAACAGCACACCCAGCAGCACACCCAACACATCCCCCAGCACATCCAGCCGACTCGCAAACCGTCCATCGACCTCATGGCTGGCCTCCCTTTGAAACACAAGGACTCTTTTCACGATAAATCGTCGGTAAGTCTGTGTTTTGTGGTACTGTCTGTTTATAAAATATCCTGGAATCGTGAGGAGAGGAATACATTGAATTATTAACCCTCTTTGTGTTGGATCAAGCACTTCCATTCTGTGTATTCTGTGTAGCTCAGCTGAGAAGGAAATATGTTTCTGATCGGGAGTATAAAATTTGTAAAGCCCTGTCAATTGCGTCACAGGATTTGCTTTTCAACACATGTACCTCTTGTGATATGACTACAGCTTATCATTAATACTAATACCTTACTGCTGTTTGTCACGTATGGTAGGAAGATTCCCGCTGTGATGTGAAACAATACGTCGGTCACCGTACTACTATTTCCTACCATGCTTGATTTTTATGTTAATTCCTACCATGCATGATTTTTATGTTAATTCCTACCATGCATGATTGTGCCTTTTTCCGACTTCCCCTGTTGCTTACCTCATGGGCAAGGAAAATGAGTAAATGTTTGCAATGGTATTGCAGAGTCCGATCACCATGACTGTGCCGCGTAAACAGCCGGAGAGAAAGCGCTGGGGGGCATCCGAGACCTGGGACGACTGGGATGACATTGACTTCTCCGTCTCTGTGAAGAAACCAGTGGCTGTCGTGAAACCCAAGCACAAGGAGCCAGAGAGGAAGCAGAGTGAAGACTTTGACGACGATTTCTTTGAGTGAGTTTTTGTCAAGTGTATCAATGTCAGTTTATCGCTATTTTGTAGCTAGTGTTGTTGTCATATATCGGTCTAGCACTATTTGGAGGCTGATGAGAAGTTGGATGCAAAAATAATATGAATGCTTTGTACATTATTTAACATTCATGAATAATGGCGAGTTACGAGACATTTTTTAATTACTATTAATATTTTTCTAAAAAAAAATTAGCCAGTCGTCTCATTGTGCATTATTTCTCGGGTCAAAGAAAACTTGACATGGGGAATCATTGTTTTTATTTATTCATGTTGTTGATTTGCTCAATATATGCTCAATTCATGTAAATTTGCATCAGTAGCCATCGTATAAATAGACGGTTATTTTATTGTTCGGAAACTATGAATTCATTTTCCAGATCTATATTGGGAAAAGCCTCCAACAAGCCAGCTGTTCCGACAGCAAGTCGTCGCATGAATTCTGGGAGGTCGTCTGCAAGGTCGGCTAAGCAGCACTATATGAACTCCTCACGCTACCATCCTGGTATGTTACTCTTGTTTACGTTTGGGGGGGGTCATAAGGTTACAACTTTATTGAAAGTCCACAAAATAAAAATTAAAAGTTAAAACATGTCTACATATATATTTGTCCGACTAATTATTCTAGAGGTACACATTTATAAATAAAAAATAGAGATTACAAAATAAATTGTCAATAATAATGGTTTATTTGACCTTGGAAATATTAAAGGTCTTGTTGTAATTTAATGGCCATACAAAAATGAACATGGCTTGTATTATGTTGCAGGCTTGAATCCACTCAATAGTGGTATGAAGCGAAACCCACTGGGTGGCATACAGCGTGATCCATTGGGTGGCATGGCACGCGATCCAATCGGAGGAATGTCACGTGACCCTCTCGGCGGAATTTCACGCGATCCTCTAGCTGGCATTCCACATGGAAACTTGGGTATGTAGTATTATCTTTACAGAACGTTTGTAAAATTTATTGCATTAAAAATATAAAGAGGTGAAAACCCTTGTCATGGATCATATTGTAGGAAATATCTAAGGGTATATATCGCTATTCAGGGACCATGGCAAGTATAAGTTAGTTGGGGTGCGTTCAGAGACACAAGTGGCTTACCAAACTAGCCACGGTCTCAAGAGACAAGTTCATGGGACAGGGAACCAGTTTAACTAAGCTGCTTACTCAGCCCTTGTGTCTTTAAATGCACCCTTGATGTTCGTATTAAGAAAGAAATCCGGGAGAATGACTGGTTACGGGCTTTCGAACATTGAAAACCAACACGTTTGCGAACAAGGTTTTCACTCACCACGTTTTGGAAATGGGTTTCGAAATAAATATGTGTATGAGATATATTTTATTTCTTATGAGGATCACTGTCTTGCATTTCAGATGGTGGTTTGAGGAAGTTTAACTCCCCAGGAAGAAGAGACAGTGGGGGGAATTATGTTCCTTCTTTTGGCATGGCAAACAAACCAAGTAAGTTCTCCTTTGGGTGTGATAGTATAGTGCAGTAGTATTAACATAAAATGTCGACGATCATTTATGAGTTGTCGACTCAAATAATACTCATTGTTTCACCAGACTGAACCCAGTCAAAAACCAGTCAATAAGGACACTTATCAGTGATATTGATACTATGCATGTTTCCAGGCTATGGCGCGTCTAACATTGGCAGTTGGAAGAGAGCGGGTCCACTCAGCAAGAATTCCGGATCCAATCTCCATCAACCATTGGCCGCTGGGCCGGTGCCAGGACGTGTAGACTGGGCGTCAAAGTAAGCACAACATTTCCTGTAGGAATCCTGGACAATGGACCCTAGGAATCCTGTACAGTGAACCCAAGTAATCCTTGTCTTAGGAATCTAGTGCAGTGAACCCTAGGAAACCAGTACTATACTGAATTCCTATGGTTCAGTTTACAGGATTCCTAGGGTTCAGTGTACAGAATTTGCAGGGCATTTTCTCCAAGATTCCATTACAGTGAGCCATTTATTAATCAGGCAGTTTCGTATTTTTACGAAATAGGACTAAAATAGGAGACAACTGGGGATGCCCTAAAGAGTCACATCTGTGCCTAATCCAGCAAGGAGAGGGTTAATCAAATGAGCAGATTGAACCAAGCAAAAAGAGAATACGTTACTACAGTTTTGAAGCAGTAAAGTATATAAGATGTTGTCATTACTATCACTCATTTTCTTTTCGTATACTTAGCCAGCCATCACCTTTACTTTGTTCTCTTGTTCCAAGAGCTGTGATTAAAATCTCCTTTAACTTATGTTTCAGATATCTGAAATCCTGAAGTCAGTTTTGAAGAGGACGTACCCAACATGGATCATTAAAGGGAGATAACTGTGTACTGTGATAAAACTTGTGATCGTGACTTGTGGACTTGTTTGGAATAAGCCAAGTCGAGACTACTTATTGGAAGATACACGGTGACAAACGTGTCCCAGTGTTTCAGTCTCAATGTGACCATTTTTGTTATTGTCTTACTCAAATGTATCCTGTTGGTTTTTTTATCACTGGGGCCGGGCTCCATCTACGGCGTGGAACATCACCCTGTTGACTGTCGCTGATTCACAGAATTGCATTGTGTGACTGAGAAGCGATTTGACCGCAGAATCTGCCATCTTTTAAAGAAGGGGGAGGCAACTCTTCCCAAGTCAACTCTTCCCAAGTCAACATTATCCTAGTTTATCCTAGTTGTATACCAAAGTATAGTACAATCAAATTTGTTTATGATATACAAATAATAAATCAAAGTAATATGCACTTTCCACATTATTAAATTCAAATAGATTAAAACACCCACTCACTCACATACAATAACTTGTAGTCTTTCACAAACTTATATTCATTAACTCAGAATTTAAAGTGGCAAGATCATGCACATAATATTACGTATTTAAAAAATAATAATTCTACATAATATTACCGGGGTACTAAGGAAAAATAATAAGTAACATGCTACCATAATAGTAAATGTATTATGCCAATACTTTGAATATATATATACACCCACATTTCTTCAGGCAAACGACCATTTGTTTTGGTTACATGAAGGATTATCAGATTACGGGACGTTGGGAGGAAATTCTGCACATTCAGTTTCATGTCATCATTCAGAATAATGTGCAGAGGTAATAGTGGTAGATGTACTTAATTTGGAAAAACTAACATTTCTAAAATATTTTGTTTTAAATCTGAAACTATTCACAGCTTTCAGGGAAAGATAGTTGTGTCAGTGACAGTTGACCAATGCAAAGATGATCTTGCCACTACACATATTCTTTTTACAATTAAAATGGTAATCTAGATGAAGATAATATATAATGTCTGTGTTGATGGCTTAGAATTGTTTCTAAACAACTTGTAAATTTGAAAATGATATGAATATTATATATTTACTCATTTTATGTGGTGAAAGAATATCTTAATTTCTTGTTTTATGGATTTTCCTTAACAATCATGATCCTACATTTAATGTATAATCATTATTTTTGGAGGTTTATTTTCACATATCTTTTTCACATATCTGTTCACCGTCATTAAACTATTATTCATTGACATTTCACTTCATTATAATTTTTTATGTGTTTGACAGAAATGTTGAAGTAGAGCCAGACTTGTCAATCAACACGCATTGCTGAAAACACTGCATGTTGAAACTTATTTATTTTATAAGTTGTCACATTTTACATTCTTATCTACAGTAATTAATACAACTAGATGGAAAAATTAATTAATATTATTGACATTTAAATATGGCTATTAGAAAATATTTGATGCTCATGTTAATGTCACAAAAAATGCAGAAGTATTAATAAAGATCGACAGTAGTGTTTTGTGATATACCGGTCTGATTAATTAAAAAAGAAATGCAAGGTGGAAAGGGTTAAGAAGTATAGTTAATATTTTTACTGCTAGAGTTAACTGTTTCCCTGTTACAGTAGTGATTTTAATTAAATTAATCCATCTTCAGCTGATTAAAACATGACTTTTGAAAATGTCCATATTTCTACAAATAATCTACATGTATACATACTAGTAACTGCCTGAACCTTGTTCCACAGAACAATTACTGTCCATGTTACCATTGTTTTATGGAACAGGGGTCGGTTAATTAGTCAGCAAGAGGCCAAATTGTGGCTAATGCAAATTATTTGAAACTGATGTTTAAATAATATTCATGGATTCCCTCTTCACTGTTTTATTGGCACCTGTTATGGAGGAAATAGCATATTTTATCCTCATTAACCCTCTCCTTGCTGGATTAGACCAGGGGTGCGTTCAAAGACAAGCACAGAGTAAGCCGCTTAGCTAAACTGGTCCCCTGTGCCATGTACACTTCATACTACTCTTGAGACAGTGGCTAGTTTGGCAAGCCGCTTGCATCTTTGAACGCACCCCTGGTCACTGCTCTTAAGGGCATTTCTGATTTCCTTCAGCATGGAGAGGGTTAACACACGGTTTTGTCCTGAAGCATTATTTGTTTTCCGGATTTTGTGTCTAAAGCATCAAATGTAATTCTGCTTCGTATTGTTGTTACCTTCAATCACAATGGCTAGCATATATTATAGTCCGACATCCTGGATCCAGTTTTCGCATGGCCATTAATGTACCGGTAATCACACTGTCTGGTATGAGTGAAATATTCCTGCTACGACGTAAAACACTAATTCACTCGAGTAATCACATATCTGTCCTGGTTTGTCTTGGATCTTCTATCAAGTCTTAATACCTGTCTACTAAACTAAGACCATATTATTGATGTATACTGTATATGACAACTACAGCTGTTTATCAAAGAAGATTAATGTGAAATATTCATGGAAATATATCTAGGTACGGTATATACAAGTACCATTGTGCGAGTGCAAAATGCCTAGGAGTAAACATGGTAAATGCATACTTAAATTTCTTTCATTAAACATTTACCCATTCTTGTATTACTGAGGCCCAATCAAATGCTTTTATGTTGACGATTTCATAGCTCTAGTTTTTGCCCTATTTATGTTTTGATGTTTCTTATTGGCACTAGTGGTTCCAATATTATATGAAACATCAAGATATGACCAAGGTGCAAAATAGAGCTACAAATCCACAATTAGAACAGGTAAATCATGGAATATATACAGTATTATAAAATGAACCTATTACCTCGTAAACACATTTTATATTATTAAGCCTGTCCCTGCTGGATTAGGCACAAGCACTGCTATTTAGGGCATCTCTGGTTGCCTTCAGCATGTAGAGAGTTAAAATACCCAAATTTAACTGGTGCAATGTCCATGACTTTCAAAAGCTAAGCTATTCCATTATGATAGTCGTCCCTGCAGCGACGTTCAACTCCATAACCACTCGGCATTATGAAAGATGAAATGCTGCTGACAGGTTGTGGAATTAACACATGGAACAGGAGAATATTCAGAGAAAATAGAATGAATCCATGACATGATAAAAGTGGCACTAGGATTCAAACTGTGGACTAGTTGGGTTTGTGCGCAGACTCGATATCCTGCAATACCTCAAATTCTGTAAGTTAATCAACCATGGCCTCATTGCTCAGAACAATTGTGGCTACAATTAACTGTAAATTAAATTTTAGGGACCCACAACAAATGTAGGTCTGGTCACAAGAACAATTTTTATCGCTACAGTAGTTTTAGATAATAATTTTCATGCAATGGACTTTCACTTGTCCCTAAAATTTGACTTACAATAAATTGTAGTTACAACTGTTTTGTGAAACAGGTCCCAGAGTTGTAATTTGACAGATAACTTTGACCCAATATGTACCCACCCCAACAATACCAGTCCAGTTGGGATTTGTTTTCTTACTCCTTATTTTAGAGCACATATCGGTATTGGTAATTGAAAGATAAAATATCCACATCCTTTTTTAGTATTCAATCTTCTTGTCATGATTAACAATCAAACACAACTTTAACGATTAAGTTGATTCAATATTTAATTGAAATGAGTTGTTCTCAGTCATTTTTATTTGTTGATAAAGAAAGTTAATACATGTTCAAATTTACAATTTCATATGTTTTTTCCATTTATCCATAATTTCTAAATATACAGTATTACATGTATATCATTATCTTAGATATTTGCAAATCATTGCTTCTGTGTTATTCTGAACACCTGTCATATATCTGAGTGCCTCTGGAAGGGGTGTAGCTACATGTACTTTCACACAGGTATCCAATAGAAAATATTGTTACATTGGTGCAGCCCTGTCAATCAAACCCTCAACCAATAAGAATCCATGTTTATGATCCAGCTTAAGAATTTGTGACAATGAGCATGTTTTAATCCATAAACATATAGTTTTGATCAGAATTTAGGTAGCAAGGATCTGAAATTGAACTAGGATTAAAGTAAGATGTGTACAAACATGTTTCAGCTGGAGATATAATATTATTAGTTAATTTTTCAGTAGATTCAAGTTAACCTTCTCCCTGCTGGATTAATTATAAAAAGCTCTATTATAGAGCATGCTCGTTTCCATTCAGCACATTAAGGGTTACACTTTCCCATTCTATCCTCTAATTTCAATGTATGGACGTTTTCTATCATCATTGTATTCACAAAGTTATACCATGTATAGGCTACTCCACTCTGTCCATATATATATATTATGTATATACTGTATTCATTTTGTACATACTCTTGTCTTGTGTGATCAGGTGCTAGCTTTAGTGTAGTTCTTGTCAGGTTTCGAAGATGGCATCCATTTTTGTATTTTTTTTGCAATAATTCTTCGTTTTTTTTAATAAGAATATTTTTTTAACATTGGAAAATTTGACAAGGACTAGCTTTAGCTATATGGGAAGATTCACTAGCTGGCACACATAATAAATACTATTCTCATCACAAATTCATTGCATTTGTGTTTTGTATCTCTTTGGGATTTACATCAAGTATTCAAAGTTGTTTGGAGACATTCGGACTTAAAACACATTCATTAAATCAAAGAGTTCCTGAATTAAGTTCGAGTATATTATCTTGCAGGGAGAGGTATATAAAGTTATTTAAGTTTAATATTTTGGGAATCCTACTTGAAACTGACCGCATTTAGCCATAGGTTTCAATTGCAAAAACCTCAATATGCTACAAAACTAGACTATCCATAGTCTCAGAGCGTGAAAGTAGGTAGTTTTAAAATATGAATTATATTGAAAGGAGCTGCTGAAATTCTCCAGCAGCTCAAAGCTCTTAGCAATGTATTAGCTATCGGCAAAGAGAGTGCTATGGTCCCTTAGCGGCTAAGAGAGCTTCGAGAAACGATACCCAGAAATCTAGATTGGCTTGCTCATGGGGAATATTTTGAATAGGAGTAATGAGAGAACAAGGTGTGACATGGACTACCATAAAACAGCCAATATATACTGTGTACATGTATATTGTGTTTCAGTCATTTCTCGACAGTGTACATGTTATTGATTGGAGGATAGGATAATGTTATGTAAGACTGACAATAATATTTATGCAACTGATGCAAATGAAGCAATATATATTGAACCTTGAACCTTGGTGTAGTGCCCTGCATGACTCAGGTGACATGTTTGTCCTTATCAGGAAGACGCCTGTATAATATGCTGGTCTATTCACATAGCAAACAAACTTGTCATAGAGTTGCCTCCTGCACTTTGTCCCATTGGTTTTCAATATTTTCATAGTTTTGTATTTTCTATCACAAGACAAACATTTGAAAATAAAATAAAATAAAACAATATTGAAAACCAGTAGGACATATGGAAAATGCAGCTTGTTACCCAATATAATTGTCCTATTGGTTTTCAATAATTATTTTCTTAGTTTTATTATTTTTTTTATTTGATAATGCTCAGACAAATTAACATATTATTTTTTAGTGAATTCCAGTAGGACATGCAGAAAATGTAGCTTGTTGCCCAATATACATATGTAAACAAATCAAATGTACTAAAATCTGGGGTCACCTTGTTCTCACCCAAATAATCCTATTCAAAATGTCACCCTAGATCAGATAAGCAAGTCTAGATTACTGGAGAACAAGAGTAAAGATTTTCAGTGGCTCCTTTCCTATAAATATATAATACCAGTCAATATAATTTATATATAAACTATTTACTTATTTAAACTATTTATTTATTTGGCTAATCTAAAACATTTATTCACCCAGCTTCCAGGGCACCATACTTCATTTCTATGCAGCTATCAAGATTGTTGGCAGGAGGAAGTCTATAACACATTTAGCTTGGCGACATGTAGAGGCCTCAAGCATACCATTTCATTATCTATATTCATCCACACTTTACACTATAACAGCAATGAGAGGCAACATGTAGCTATTTTTTAAGTATTCCAGTGTACATATATGTGTTTATAATATTAATGTAGATGTATTTCTACACAAAGTGGAAAATAAATCAATACAATTAAATTAGATTAAACTGGAATTAAGCTAGACTTGTTTAAATTTAAATCAAATACTAGTAGGCATTATTATTATTTAGGAATTTCTAAAAATTAAAATAAGTAGCCTATGTGTACTCTTTTGCTCATATATTTTAGATACCATAAATATTGTACCAACTTTTGTAATTATTATTATGTTAAGTAAAATAACTGTTACACATACTCTCGATACTGTAAATACTGCATTACGTGGCACAATTCTATTTTTAGAGGTTGCAAATACATATAGTAAACTTCCTGCTTTCATATCAGTGTAGATCTATGAAAAACAAGACGTGGTCCTTAGTTTCAGTGAAGAGTTGTCTCCCTAGCATTAATCATCAGCACATGCCCGGATTAGGAAATGACGTCAGGAATTGACTGGTGCCGCTTCTCTCGATTAGAAATGCATCATCAACATCAATAAAGCTTTCCAAGAAGGTGTCCAGGCGTTGACTGGAACAACAACACACGAATTAGGAAACATATACATTTATTCTCTGGCTGAGATCGTTTTAACTTTAGGAACACTGAATGTGATAAGGTTGGGGAAGGTTGTCTGTCGCCATTTTGAATGCTTGTTACAGTAGAAAATGGCGAAAAAGACATACGATCTTCTATTTAAATTGCTATTGATCGGTGATTCTGGAGTTGGAAAGACATGCTTATTGTTCAGATTTTCTGACGATGCCTTCAACACAACATTTATATCTACCATAGGTGAGTGAAATACACATTCTCTGCATAGGTGACCTGCTACAAAATTATTCGTCATCGGATGATCGGTGTTTTCGATGGATTTATTTGAACTATTTTATTATTTTCATCATCTCAGAACTATATCAATATATCCAGAAAATATGTAGGCCTAGGCTATAAAGTA
>JAVCKX010034281.1:0-11808 GCA_034780695.1 Lepetodrilus gordensis | reverse complement strand
CAATTGTTAAAAAGAAATAACGCTAAAACGGTAAACGAAAATAATATTCGTGTGATATCATCTGTGATCTCGACTAACAGCTGACTAATGGTATGTCTAAAGGTACGACCTACATGCACGCTCATGCATTACTTTCCATTGGTATTGTACTTCATGTAGCAGAACAAGGTTATAGACTATATTTAATATGTATAGCCTAATTTGGTACTACGTAGCCAAAGACGATGGGAAGGAACATTACTACATACTAATACATGTTTAATTCATTACCTAGGGCACCGGATAACGTAATGGTTAGATTTCGAATTCCATCCGGGTACCCAATATCTTGCTTACAGCATTTTCTATTTCATTTAGTATTGACCAATAGTGATGCTATGCTACTGCTACTGTTAGCAGAGTGGCATAGTAGTAGGCTAGTAGCCCATATCATGTGTTTCTATAGTACTGCCGATGGTATATTGACTCTTTGACGTCATCGATCTCGTTTACCATGTGCATGTGCGGTAGAATACGATAAAATATTGACCTTCAGCGCCGGAACAAGGTCCATAGCGGTAAATGACCTCTGGGCCAGTTAATAGCCCTTGGGATTGGTCTCGAGGGCCAGTGGTCATTTCGGACATTGGTCAGCAGTAATGCCATTTCTTCTCAGGCAGGAACCTTCACTATATATGTATACGCAGGTCACGTTCGGGCCTGTTAATTTTGTACTGGATTACAAATCTAAAGATGGTGTCAAAAAAAACACAACCCCACAAAGCAAATTGGGACGCTTTAAATATAACATGGAATTGCGTGTACGGTTTTTCATGTCCCCAGGAAGAACTTTGGTATTGGAAGCCATCTGGGAATGAAGCTAACATGGTATTCCACTCCGCGTAGGTTGGCATCATTCCACTTATTAACGGGGAACCAAAGGCAAGCCGTTATCACCGCTCTGTAACCAGTCATGTGTTCTCATCATCACTTGCCCATTGCCTATTGATGTCCGACGTTCGCTCCACAATAGTCTTTAACAATCTAACACAAGGGTATACGTGTTTCACTGTGTACGCTCCATCTCTAGGAGTTAGATGTCCTTGAAGGACTGAAGCAGTTGGTGATCAATCATCGATTTATTAAAGCTAGCAAGTGGTTTCCTATCGGTGTTTGCAGAAGCTGCGATCTGATCGTGCCGGAGTATTGCCGCATGTTTGGGGAGGGTCCATACTCGTGTATTGCCGCATGGAAGGTCTATCATACTCGTATTGCCGCATCGATGGTCCATGTTCGTATATTGCCGCATGTTTGGGAGGGTCCATACTCGTGTATTGCTGTTTGTTTGGGAGGGTCCATGCTCGTTTATTGCCACATGTTTGGGAGGGTCCATACTCGTGTGTTGCCGCTTGTTTGGGAGGGTCCATGCTCGTGTATTGCCGCATGTTTGGGAGGGTCCATACTCGTGTATTACCGCATGGAGGGTCCATATTGTTTGGGATGGTCCATGTTTGTGAAGGTGCATTGCCGCATGTTTTGGAGGGTCCATGCTCGTGTATTGCCGCATGTTTGGGAGGGTCCATGTTCGTGTCGGTGTATTGCCGCATATTTGGGAGGGTCCATGCTCGTGTATTGCCGCACGTTTGGGAAGGTCGATTTTCGTGTCGGTGTATTGCGGCATGTTTGGGAGAGTCCATGTTCGTGTCGGTGTATTGCCGCATGTTTGGGAAGGTCCATGTTCGTGTCGGTGTATTGCCACATGTTTGGGAAGGTCCATGTTCGTGTCGGTATATTGCCGCATGTCTCATGGCAGTTGGCAGCATCCAGTTTATCATGATCGTATTCGGAGTCTGATGATTTTACGTGTGGTCGCCCTGACCCGGGTGATATTGCTATATTGATAGTGAATGACCCTCGGCCGACAGATCGAAGGCGACTTTCAGAGTAGTCTGCTGCGGTTGACGGTCCAGAAGGATCCTTTCATTATGATCCCCGTCATCGAGAGGACCCTGAAGTGGACGTCGACCCTTCAGAGGTCGTATATATTCATCATCCAATGGATCCCGTAACCACTACGTTTGGTTTATCCATATGATTTAAAACGTATTTAATTTGTTGGAACAGGGATGTTGCTTCCTCCGATTCAATTCTAGCCAAATTCACGCCACCCTTGGGCGCACTTTCTTTTCCCTGTTTCGTGGCATGAAAAAAAGGATCAATATTTGTAGAAAACTTTGGAAAATTGCTGCATCTGTAGAAATGGATGAACACTATCGACTGGTTCCTATTATTGCCTATAGTTTCAACTTGTATTTGGTGTCATCGTGAACGTGCAACATCATGCTCTCCTGATCATCCTTAGACTCTAGTCCACCTGCTGCTGCAGCAGCTCAGCATTGCCTTAATTTCTTATGACAAGAAGTAGACAGTGTGCAGGGATAGTCTGCATGCTGCAACATGGCACGGCAATTACGTTAGTTCCATACTCAGGACCACCCAAGGTCCGTATGAAATAGTACATGCATCCCATAATTGCAGACTAAATCCTAGAAGAATAACACGTGTATGGGCTACCGGCTCAGTAAGGCAGTCAACCGCATGGTACAAGTGAACCCTCGACGGGCGCCACTTTTACGAACTAAATTTGGATTAAATTGGCACATCGGCTGATAGAAATGTTACATGTAGAACGTGTGATTATCCACTTTGATATATTTCCTTTGAATATTCTTAGTAAAACTAGTAGGTATAGATATTGTGTTTTCCACTAGAAGGCCCTATACTAGGCTTATATGTATTTTATTAAATATTGCAAAGTTCCGAGTATTATTTCTTGTAAAAAGAAAAAAAGTACATGCTCGGGGGATGTCATGCCCGTACTATTATTGTAAATGGGTACGATAAAAGTCGCTTGACATCCCTGCCACCAGTCACCCAGGAATATGACAACGTGTATGTCTAGATGATGACCTCTGTGAACTGTGACACAGAACGATCGTGACCCCACGAAAGTCGTTACTCTACTTATGAACATATATAGACATGTAGACTTAACGCCACGTCGCACTGGATGGGGGCAGGTATATTTTGGAAGAGGTTTGCAAACCATCCTCGCTGTACCTGTAGCCAAGTCGCTGAGTATAACATAACGTGCGTTTATTTGACAAGTTGGGACCAACTTGCAACAAACCGGTTCGAGCTTGTCTAACGAGATGCGTCCCCGTATACAGCTGCGCGTCCACGTATATAAACATTCCACCTGTGAGAGCAGGTGAAAGCCACCGGGTGCGACTATATACTGAATACTAGGATAGGTATAATAACTCTTACATAGGCATTAAACATTGGTATTGATGTAGGCCTGGTGTAGACGATGCATATATAGGCCTATAGTAGTAGGTACAGTGTGCAGTATAATATTTGCCTACTATATAGTGTATATACGGGAATATAGGCTGCGCATTAGAATGATGAGGATGATGTTGCATTGATGATGATGATGATGATGATGATGAGGATGAGTGTAATGGTGATGATGTGTACATCTGTAGTGTTACATTATCACTCCGGTCAATTTATCGACGCATACTAACACACACACAGACACACACACACACACAGCCACATAATACTTAGTAATAGCCCAAGACACACACATGCACACACACACACACACACACACACAAACACACACACACATAGGTATACTTAAACGCACACACATACACACACACATATATATATAGGCCTACGCACGCACACGCATTCATAAACACACACACGAACATAGGCTACATACATCCATCCATTCATATTAATATTAGAAGTATAACTAGATAGGTGCGCACGCATGTTATGCTTTTCTACCAACGAACATATAAAGAATTTCGGAGTTGAAAATTAAATTATGAGAATAAACATACCCTATAGTAAGCTATTGATATACGATAATTATGCTGTTGTCGACGCCAAATTTGTCAAACACATAGGGCCTGTTACATGTACTTATATAGACTCTTAACTGTTATAAAGATCATCGGATGGGAATAATGCATTTAGTAAAATATGTTCACTTCTTTGCCAATATAGGGGCCTACTCTAATGTCTGCCAATTCCAGATTAGTGTTGACCATCGGTGCGTGGTTGTGCGACTGACGGTGCGTACTTCGATGCGTCCGTGACCTTGTCGTCCGTGATTGATCCTCATCGCATTAACAGCTTGGTAAAAAATAAATTTACAAACCAAGGACACGATATATCCCAACCATCCATTGAGGAATACAAAGGCAAATACATGTACATGAATTTTCCAACCTACTTTTACGATACTTTTGAAACATGGTCAACAAATAATGTCATGAAATTTAGAGAAGTAAGACAAGATAAGATAATACTTTATTGCCCATAAGGGAATTCTTTTTGCATCACAGAGGAAGCACTCACACATAAAAACATTGACAAAACAACGGGAGGCAGAACGTTACATAGGAGACACTAAAATGTATGTATATACAAGTGATGAACGACTGTACAGGGAAAAAACCTAAGGGACTAAAAATGCACAGTGTAGAGAGGCGTTAAGAGCACTAATACTGAATGAAGATAAGAAGATAATGTGCACCAAACGTTAACAATTATTTAAAAAAGAAACGCTAATTGGAATAAAAGACATTTGATACCGTTTTGATTTCAAATTTGGAACACGATACCTTCGACCTGATGGTAGTAACTCATAACATGGGTATAAAAAGTGATCTGGGTTGTCTAAAATCCTGTTGGCTAGTTGTAAAATTTGTTTGTTTAAAAAGTGAGTCCAAACTTTCAACACTGCACCCAGAATTGTTTCCACCAAGATTAACAATAAGGAAGATTTATATTGCTGGAGATAGTGTTACTGTACAGTTTACCATTTATTTACCCAATTATTATTATTATATTTTATTATTATTCAATTTAGCACACTGTTATATAGAATGGAGTGCGTTGGGGGTGTATGCCGTAATAGATACGGTGTATTTGAATGGCAGTGTATACAAAATAAAATTGTTCTTAATTTAACATACATTATAAAAAGGATATACAAATAATTTAGGCAAACTAAAATAGATCCTCTATAGTATTCTGAATATAATAAAATAATTCATAAATATAATAGCTGTTGAATGTGCCAAAGAAAATACAGCTTTTCCACCCAAAAAAAAATGTACTTCGTCTCATAAATGGACAAACTCCAATGTTAATTACCGGTATATAATATCTGCATTGCATAGGTGCTACGATAATGTTGGTAAAAATAGCAGCGTCGTAAATGGTCTAGTTCTTTAACATGCAACAGATACCACCCAATCGCAGCTGATCACGTGATGCAGCAATTTACACCGGAGATCTAAATTGTTACTAAAAATAGCTTCGAATCGATATGGGGCTTTCCCACAGCTGTACTGACATTTGCCGTTTATTGATTGAACGCGGAATTCTGGGAAGGTTTTCATTGATAAACCATTTTCCATACGTGGCACGTGGCAAGTTTTTTTACGAATAAATGAAAGTGTTCGAAATGTATTTGAGAGAAATCTCGAAGCGTACAAATTAGTGACGTGGAAATGGGCCAAAGGCAAAGCTGGTTATCCGGAAATTTACGCAGGATGTGCCAGAGCTAATGTTTGCATGTAAACTTCATGAATATTCATATCACCTTAATGAATATTCATGTTTACCTACCGTCCTGTCATTTTGACCTGGTTCATGGCCCGTAAATAATTTTGCTGAAACGGGCGACAATATTTTCTTAAAGCAGTGACGCATGCTAATGTTCTTATGATATATTCCCACACAAAAACATAAACGAGATGTGTGCCATCTATATTTGATACATATTTATCAAAGTAATTTTGTCTGGTGGAATAGATTATCGTGCATCGACACAGATCTAAATATATAAAGTCACGTGAGTGAAATGAACATTTGATGTAGATAAGTTGACGTGTACGACGAATACACAATTTTATGTTGCACAACAAACGGTGAAAACATTGACTACATATGCTTCGGTATCCATAAGATATCTAAAACGTATAGATACGTTTTATAAATGCAGTAGTTAATAATACTAGGCTACACATTATAATGCATACATGCCTTGACGAGTAGTACAATATTAATGATGAATAATAATGAAATAGACTCATAACAGTATTTATAATTCATTTATAGAGAAGCACATAGTTTGTTCGTTTGTCGTAGCCCTACGCATTGGCATGTTTTCGCATAAATTAAATTTATTTTTATTTGGAATGTAAATTCGTTATAAAAGCTAATTTGAAACGAAAGCTGCAGATATCGGTGCGCAAAAAGTGCAGCAAATTAAATGTAGATGCGTAAATATAGCACCTGCTAGATTTAGTTCGATTTCGCAGGGAAAGCGGATCAATTCAATACAAATTAATAGGTAATACATGTATAGCAAATAGATATGCATATTATGTGTCGTATGTAATACACGAGTCATGCACTTTATCACCTACTAATAATGTATAAATAGGCCTAGATCTACGTTTAAATATATGTAATCGTGTTGTGTAAAACCGACTATCATTATGCTAAGTATAACAAATGATATGCATGCATAATGTATTCTTTAATATAATTTTATTATTCAGATATTGGAGCTTCTTTTCATATCCAATAACAAAATATTATCGTGGGCATTTAAAAATTAATAATATCTTAGATCTACACGCATTTTAGAGGCTAATGCCGTACTCCGTGAATGGATGGGTCAGACAGGGAGAGTCGCCTAGCTACTCTTTATATACTTTATATGGATATCTGGGTCCATTATATACTGCTTTTATTTTTTGGAGAGTAGACTATCCTAAATGTCAAAATCGAAATGTGCATGAATTTATGCAATAGCAATTAAGGAGTGGCGGATAAATTACAGTTATGTTTTACCGTGCGAAAAATTCTTGGGATGCTAAAAGGGGCGGGGCACCCTTGCATCTGAACCGGTGAAGTGCCACGCCCCCTTTAATTTAGAAGGACTTTAAAATACTTCTGCCATTCTCTGGGTATATTTTGTGTGATATTTGTGTATTTGCAAACTTTTTAGCCTAATATAAGGCAAAGGATTGCCAAATCGTATCAGATGCGCCCTGACAAGTAAGTCTCGTGGCTTCTGCGACGTCTGCTGCGTTACCCCACGAGAACTGGGCAGCAAAGCAGGTATGGCTCTGAACTACGACGGGATGAACGGGTCAGAAATGGACACTTCGGATTCAAGAAAACGGCCTCTGGACGGCGAAACTGATAATGGGGTCACCAAAAGATCTAACCAAGGAGGAGGTTAGGTTTTTAGTTCTCTCGTTAGGGTACAGTAGCAATGTTTGGAAGCCTACTAGCCACCGCTTTTAACCAATATGGCGGCAGAGTATGCAGTCGTCAGTGCGATCGTGGGCCGCGAAATATTTTCGGAATTTGGTAAAATATTCGACCTGGCGTCGATTTATGAGTCGGATCTTGTGGCTTAATTATCTTATTGACTATGTGAATGATCGTTTTATAATCGGGTGATGTTTACACGTATATTTTAACTTTCTTCTGACCGGGATCCTCTGCCCTTGTGACTTGTCAGATTTGCTCGATCGTGTAGGGACATGCATCTATTAACCATGTGTCAAAATCTCTGGGGGTGCCTCCGACACCCCGGGGGCAAATGAGTATGGCATTTTATGATTTACTGTAAGGACAAACATTAAATCGGTTAGATCCCCCGATCGGAATTTCCTCGAACCACTTTTCAAGGAGAGGGAGTCACGGTCAAATCATCCAGCTTGTCTGCGCAACAACGAAGGACGTGGTTCTTCTCGATTTGCAATTATGACGCCGGGCGACCTAAATTTGTTGCCCTTAGATCGCCTATGAAACATTGCCTGACATTCAGTATTCAACTATGTTTACCATATGGAAAGGTACAGTTAATTTCTGGGGCGAAATCCGCCGATTTAACGAGTAAATTCCGGAGGGTATGGATATGGTTGTTTGACATGTTCAAGGTGCTCCACCCACTTCTGGATTGATGTTAATATTACACTTAAATGCTGGTTTAATGAGTGTGGAGCACACGTGTCAAAATTGATTCACTATCTCATCCCCCCAGGTTAGGCATGTGATATTGGTCCTAGCTTTCTGCGTTCCTGATTTGGGCTTGCAAGGTGCTCTCTCTCTCCTTGCTATTTAGGCAGACCATGTCAGCCTATTTATAGTTCACAGTACTGTACTGCTTTTGATGGTGAAACATTCCAAACACTGGCAACAGACGGAATGAAAACATTCGAGAACTAACTCAGGGATATGAAATGTTTTGATGGCATAGCGTCGCTCTTGGTGTAGTCACAGTGTATGTTCAGTTCTGGGGTTGGTAACATGGAGAATTGCGACGAAATAGTACATTAACATTGGCCTAGTAAATGTGTGCGCAATATGTGGTATATTATATTAGGTCAGGCAAGTGCATGCATCCTAGAAACCCAGGATGGTACCATGATTTTGAATCTTTTGGGCGAAATAATATAATCATTGCATAGGGAAGTTTTATATTATGATGTTGATGTACTTGATTATTATCGTTGAATAACTGTATCGGTGCCTGTCTGATATGGCTATCTATTTGAGACTTTACGTTACTTACTTGTTTGAAGTATACTTTGTCAAATATGTTGGGGGATGGGGGGTGGGTGTTTGCGTGGAGTTTGTTATTTATGCTCTGCCTACTTGGTACATAACTGGTTATCCCAGTCTACATGAATAACATGCTTGGGAAGCAAAATATTTGTTGTGTCATTGAAGTGCATGTTGTGTATACTTATACTAATAGAACACATTTGTCTTGACTTATCGATAGTGAAATCGTGAAGTATTCACAAATGGGTTGATCTTGGTATAAATGAAACCATTTAGCAGTACGGAATGCATTATTACAAACTTGTGTATAGCACCTAATACAATAAGTCTAATGGTAACGGTTAGCCTAATGGCAAGTTATGATTGGTAACATTCAGTCTGATATGGTAAAATTATTTAGTCTGTGATAACATTTAATCAGATGAGACTTTTAGTCCTATATGGTAACTTTTAACAGTTGTTAGATCGTTCAACTCTGGTCGACCAGTTCAGGTTCATAGTTCAATTTGTAGGCTTTCATTTTATCAAGAGTGCTCATGCAGGTCTTTGTCATCGCAGGTAGTATAGCTTGACTTGATTTCAAGACATGTATACATGGTACAGGAAAGATGTGCCTCTAAGTTGGGGGGCGGGGGCTGCATACATCTCCAACTGTTGTCATTTATGTACATACCCTTTAATGTGATCTCCTCACAATTGGAACTGTATTACTAAAATAATTATCTTTTCGACCATGCATATGTTTTATGGGGAAAATTAAATATGCATACGGCTGGCTACGCACCTATGTCGTCATATTACTGTTAATGCTTTGTTTTTGTTGGATAATGATTACGTTTGGCTTAATCTCTTCTATGAGATTGCATATATTCTGAATAGCTTTTTGTCCCATACACACTTGCACATATTATTTTATGATATACATGCAATATTATTATTATCATTTATATATTTAATTCTAAAATGCATCAATGATGTATATTTGTGGTGGTGGTTAATATTGAAAAGTTTAATTATTATAATTTTGAACTCGACTAGAAATGACCCATCATATTCATTACATTAATTCATTATTTTTTTTACATCTCGCCAAACATTGCTACACTTTTTTGTCTGTCATTATCGTTGTTACTAAAGCGTTGTTGTTATACACATGCTTCATTATTTTCTCCTCATGTCTCATACGAAAATGTTGGATTTTGTTTTGAGCAGGAAATGGTACAGTCACCTTAGATGCCATGCCAGATGAAAATGCTGAATCATGCTTCATTCCCTCTCCTCATCCTCATCATGATCACCCACCTAGCACTGATCCAGATAACCCAGAGACCATTACACAAATCGATAGTAAGTTTTCGTAGTGGCGTTCGCCAAAGATGCATCTACAGCCTCCATTTTTCGCAGCACTGAAATTGGCGTATTTGGAGAAATAGCTCCGAAAATTTATGAATTTTTCTCGCGCGAAAAGTTCTTGATGTGTTCGTTGTAGTATAAATCATTTTCATTCATGTGCTAACTCGTCACAAATGGGTGAAAGATTCCCGCAGTGACCTTGAACTCCATAATCGCTCATGTGACAAGTTCAAAGGGGAGTGGGTGGCAGAAGAGTAGGAGATTGTCAGAATTCTGAACTAAAGGTACAGAGTTCGAACCTGCCTGCGAGATCTAGCATCAATGTTCACTTTTACTTTTAATGTGATTGGATGCAATTCCTTTACTGTGACAGTACCGTTGTCATCACTGGTTCATCGGTATTGGCCAGTACTTGCAGGTTTTCTGCAACATTCAGTGCTACAGGTGTTGCAGGTTCGATTATGCTGTAAGCCGACAAGCTGTGATACAAGTGAAATAATCTTGAAAGCAGATGCAACTAAAATGTTGACAATTCACTGTCAAGCTATTTGTTAGAAGTATATAATTAAGCTCTGCTTTTTTTTTTACTCCAAGAATATTTATTTGTTGTTTTCTGCAATTGCACAATTTTCAACTGGGTACTATTATTGAAAAGTACGCTACACTTTCTAATTTATTACAGCTAACAGTAACCATATTTATTTGTGGTCACAGTACCTTTGTACACATAATGCTACTACTAGTTGAACATCCTTGAAATACAGGCTCATTAACATCCTTTTCATATGCTACATCTCTGGGCAATACGCTTATTGTTGATTCTGTTCTGAAGAGAACATTATGCACATTATAAGATGTTGCATGCGGAAAGACATTAAAACATGTGATGTTTTCTTTGACATATAAATGAAATAATGATTAATAGAGCTCTCTGATTGGTGAAAAAACAAACTGTGGGAAGGTATCTAATTGCCCAGGGTCAGTAGCGTATGTTTACGGAATTACTGAGCCCATGTTTTAGAGGATTCTTGGTTGAGCAAGTTCTAATCTATGTATGTATCAAGGCTATTTTTAATAGCTATCTTGGTAAGTGAAAGATCCATTTTATTTTTGGATGATTATTCTGAATGCAATTTTACAAATGTGTTGCAATATTTAGTAGACCCGAGAATGTAAAATTAGGTTTACATTTAATCAAATTAATGTAGAATATTACGCCTCTTCTCTTCTGGTATTTTGAAAGTCGTGTCACTAGCTGAGTTTTTATGTGTACAGTATGTCAGATTTTCATTCAGCTACATTGCCAGCAAAGTTTGCTTATCAATACTTATTTTTACACTCTGACCTCAATGTGTGCATGCTCTATGTAGAACAATAAATCCACTCAATCACTATTCTCAACTAGCGACATGATTTTCCGGATACATTCAGATCTTGTTTTTATGTAATTGGTTTATTTCATCCCATTAACCCATTTTATTTATTGAAATGTTTACTTCCATTTCCCTATAATTGTGAAACGGCGTCTAAAGGGTTAAGTTACATTTGGTGTCTAGTGCAACTTCAGAAGCATCATATTTTTCACATCGGCTCAAATTATCTGCTCAAATGTTGTAATACCTTTCACTTATTACCAGTATTGAAATACTTCACGTGTAATTGATATCCATGCTTTTATTTAATCATGTTCAAACCCTTGGTTTAAAATGAATCTATTAATTGCTATTAGTCACAAGGCAACCTGAAGAAAGGAAGATGTCCATAATATGATACACTGGTTGTGGTTGTGCACAT
>JAVCKX010034170.1:0-14402 GCA_034780695.1 Lepetodrilus gordensis | reverse complement strand
CATGTATTGGGTCCAGTATCAGATACATACATAATGTGGGGAGGTCTGGTATTGGGTCCAGTGCCAGATATGTACAGAAGTAGGGAGGTCATGTATTGGGTCCAGTGTCAGATACAAACAGAAAAGGGGAGGTCATGTATTGGGTCCTGCTCACAATGACACCACAGGGATACAACTTAGAATATGTTATTATGTACTGTTGCATTTTGATATGGGAATGTAATATGTTATCAATGAATATGTGAATAGTTAAGGATGAAGCAATATAATGAAAGTGAATAATGTAACTAATAGTCATCAGGGAATTAATCACATTATACGACAGCGTCCATTTTTTTTCTAATTGTGTATAGGTAAAATAACATTACAATTGCAGTAATATCAAATCAATAGATCACTTAACATACTATACAATGAAGTGTGCTGAAGGAAACATTTATTCCGATATATTTTCCTTTGTGTTGACATTTCCATGTACTGTTAAGTCTAGTCTAGCCGTGACTCTGCATCAGATGTTCCACCATTGATGTGACTGAGGAATTCCTCAAGGTCTCGATGTGACACATCAGGTGTGACTAATGTGGACTTGTGTGCAACATCTTGTAGTTCTAGTTCTGTAGGTTGTAACACTGTTGACAGTTTTGCCTTGCTGAAGTGCTTATTGCTGATCTGTGGAAGTCCACTAGTGATGGCTTTAGCTAGGCATTTCTCCCACAATTACTAGGCAGGGAGGTTTGGGAGTAAGGCTTCTGTATATAATAGTATCATCTTTGGTTCATTGGGGCCAGTCGTTACTCACAGGGTTTAGGTGCTTGCAGGTTTACTGCAACTTTTAGTGCTACGTTATGGGTTTCCTACTGCCCTAAACTAACAATCCGTTATACAAATGAAATAATCTTGAAAGCGGCTCTAAACCACATAACCCCACCCCCTCAAATTACAAGAAAATTCATGGGGTTTACTGCAAAATCTTTGTTAATTTTATTACACCCAAAAAATAATCATGACAATATTGCAGAACTTCAATGTTAAAGACATTAAACACCTGTAGGCCGTCATTCCATTGTATTCTTAGATAATTAATTCTTAAGAGATTTATAAGAGAATCAAGAGAATCACATTTAATATCCAGATTTATACTTTCTTTTGTCTTTTACATAGAGACATTTCTCAGGGAAAGAATCCCTGGTGAGTCATTTAAAGACGATGCTAGTTAAATGTGAAATGTCTTCAGGGATTTTGTAACATTTACGTGAAAATCAAATTGTCTGGTGACCTTCCAGTGCTACAGCAAGCTGCAGGGGGTCACTGAAGGTTGTACAAAGACTGGTATGTCCTGTACACTCACTGTCCGGACTGGTACGGAATATGTTCCGCCTTAACTCTTTGCTCTGAAGACTTATATCGCTATTATACGCCAGTGGCTCGCCCTATCATGTGGAAGTAATTCCATGTTTCTCACCTTGTCTGCCAGTGTACATATAAGTTAACCCCACATGTACCATAATAGGTTTCCATTTCTTCTAGTCCCGTCAACACTGATTGGTCAGTTTCTTTGGGAGATAATTACGAATTTAATACATTAATTTTGTAGTTTTATCATGTTTGTTGTTGCTAATGAGATTCAAATTGATTTAATTATGGTTGAAATATTCCTGCAACCTTTAAAGTGACAAATCAGTAGCTCTAATGTGCCTTGTCATATCTTGTAATTATTTTAATAAGGGAAACCTTGGTTGATTTAATTGTATTTCTAAAATTTTAATTGTCATAATAATAATGTCTTAAAAATGGGCATAATAATAATGTCATAAAAAGTATGTCTTAGAATTGGCATAATAACTTGTTTTCATCAGTGAAATTGTCCAGTAAATATCAGAATATCTCAACAATAGTTCAACAATTGTTGAAAGGAATGGTATTTTAAATCCATTTTGGCGCGTTTTGCAATCTTCTCGAGCATACCATTAGTCGATAGAATCGTCATGGATACCGTGGTAATACCTCTGCACTTTGTGTCTCTGTGGGATGAATGGTCTATATTATAGTATTGTATACATTTGTTGCATCAACACCAGTGCATGTCTATCTTCCTGTTGATACACATGGCTCGTGTGACGTGCAACAATCTCCTGGCAAGACATCAGCATTCTGCGACAGCCGGAACGTTTGTCATATTGCAGGAATCCACATGAATATTAATTATTCCTCTAAATATATCCAGACTTCTTCCTGAGAAGAGAATCATTTCCATATGCCATTACAAAGTATTAGGACACCGAGTCTGCTTCAGAGAGTTGGAATAACCTTCCGTGCTCATTTACGGATACTGGTAGCAAACTGAGCAGACGTGTATTGTAAGGCTCAAAGCAGACGCAACTGTACGTCTGCTATCTTGGAAGCAGAAGTGAGTTTTGAGTGGTGGATTGTACCTGTGAGAGAAGTGCTCTACTAAGTCGGTCAGACGGCACCGCTTCTATTTCTGCTCTGCATAGATGAAGGTGATATAGGGCTTCCAGTAGAGTAGCCATTAACGGCAGCCAGCCATGTTCCAGCAGTAAGGAGGGGGATGAACGCACTCCAGCAGGGCATCCAAGGGGTTAATGTACACCTAGAGGCTTCCTCATCTCTACTAATTCACTTATCGCACAGACCTATTCGCATTTAGGAAGAGCTAGGAAGCATATTACGCTACTCTGTTCATGATTTTCAAGGATACGTGTTTTACCTGCTTTATCTATTAACAAGATGTTCAAGAAATGGATGTCATGGGTAAGTTTATATGGAATTTTATTAATTATTATGTGAATCATAATTTAATATAATTCTTTATTTTTATGTATGCAACAGGGTTCTATTTTGTGATACATGTATCACGGTTCATGACATTGCTGCCATGTTGAAGGCATTTTCATCTAGAGTTACATCAGTACATGCTACAGAGTAGTTCTCATTGGTTACATCTGTTTGCCACGGACCTACGGTTTGTTTTCTTTGGGGGAACTGACAATGGTGCTGTTGAGTTAGGGTACGAGAGAACTCTGTTAGGCAGTGTTTGTCTCCAGGCCACGATACCATCTGACTTGTAGGTACTGGGGCTAATGTTATCCCTAGGCAGTGATACCATCTGACTTGCAGGTACCAGGCAGTGATACCATCTGACTTGTAGGTACTGGGGCTAATGTTATCCCTAGGCAGCAATACCATCTGACTTGCAGGTACCAGGCAGCGATACCATCTGACTTACAGGTACCAGGCAGTGATACCATCTGACTTGTAGGTACCAGGTGGTGATACCATCTGACTTGTAGGTACTGGGGCTAATGTTATCCCTAGGCAGTGATACCATCTGACTTGTAGGTACTACACGGTGATACCATCTGACTTGTAGGAAAGCTGGTACAATGTTGTACATGGGCAGTGATAGCTTTACCCTGGTCTAGTGATATCCCCAGGCAATCATACCGCTTGACACGTATGCACTCGGTACAGGGTTGTCCACAAATACATACACAACAAGGCTTTACTGCTTCCATGTGCTTATATTTTCAACACAACTTATTCACATAAACCTATGCATATCTGCTTGATTGTTTTTTGGATTGTTGTTTTTTGGATTGAGCTAAAGATTATTTTGACACGGTGATGATGACATTGAAAATGCTAGTTCTGAAAGATGATAATCTTGTCAAGCTACAAACATAAATTAATTGTATCAGTCCTAATGGCTTGATATGCAGAAAAGTGATTTTTAAATTTCAAGCCATGTCCATTTTTATAATCAGAGATTAATCAGTTTTGGATTAAAGCATTAGCAAACATGTGCTTAATGACTTTGGTAAACTGTTAGGTATGTACATCTGGGCACATAGAAGAACAAGCCAGAAGCTCTCACACAAGTAAGCATGTTCCTCATTGAACAACAACACAGGATAATATAAGCATTTTGATAAGTAAATTATAGAATTGGTTGTGTAAGGCTTTATGATATATGATGTCAGGAAGTCAGTGCAGAGACATTGCACAAGCTTGCCTCAGATTACACATGTCCTGAAATTCTGAAGTTCTCAACACCTGTTTGTCAGATCACCGTAAAAACATGAGATAAGACCTCCACTTATGAGGATTGGGCTGGAACTTGAACAGACTATCTATTTACCAGACTTTGGTTCTATCCACATAGCCATCTGATCGTTGTACTAAAAGTGTCCACACAAAAATTGTACCACCCACAAAGGGCCTCGAGCTGCTGGAATATAGATATGAAAATATTTGCACCACCTACAGAGGGCCTCTAGGTGCAAGAAATACTGAACATGATTGTGTTACGGATATTTGTAATGGAACTTGTTCTGTGCAACAAATGCAATAAGCATGCACCAAAGCTGCTTAACGCGATAATGATGCATCATTGATGTCGTTGAATATCGTGACGATCATGGTCATTATCTGTGTGTTGTTGTCCCCAGCGATTTGGGTCACTTGTCAATGTCATCCAGTTATGTAATGGCCTTTTCAAATTGTCTGCGAAGAACATTTCGGCTCAGGGAGATAATTGTCGATAATGAGAGTCGTCAGTCAGGTTTTACAGCATTCATTCACAGCGTGTGATGCGATTAGTATGCAGTTACCACTCGATGACAGAGGTGACACAAGGACACAAAAACAAACCTTTTAGAGCAAGCTTATTTCTCTGATTGTCAGGACGACCGACTTTCTAAGAGGTGTACGACTTTCTTCAAGATGCTTTTTTCAGTGTCTTTGCTGGATACTAATAAATCTACATTTAAAAATATTTTTACATCCTATAGGTTTTTCCATTTGAAATATTCAACACATCCAAGACAGAGGAGTATAAGCAGATATTTCAAACAGTGTCATTAAACTTCCCCCAGTTATTCTGTGGATGATAATATTGGAAGATTTACAGTCATTTGACATTTAATACAGTAGGAATATATGATATATATAACCGGTAGTTGATAAGATTGGTATCACTATCTGGTATATTGCAGGAAGTTTCTTCCACACAGGAAGTTTCTTACACACAGGAAGTGGCCCAATGATATGAGGGGTTAATATACTGCTACATGTGATTGGTCCAAATTGGATGATTGACAGTTCAGTTGTGGAATGTTAATCGAAACCATTGCCATTAATGCAAATAATGTGTAATATAACAACAAGTGTGTCAAATTCGATCCTGTAGTTATTCTTAGATAATATATTCATATTCCATGAACATTGGCTGAATGGTTTAAGTTTATTCACTAAAATCAATCATTTTAACTCAATTGAATTGTATCATGTGCATAGGTATGGTTATGTTAATGTGTATTCTTTAGTGCAGTACTTTAAGTCTGCCATGTTAATATTTTATGTAAAAAAACATTGGCTAGGAAATTGTTGTTGATGTCTGTGGCTAGGAAATTATTGTTGATTTGTCTGCATATGTATATAGGCAGTTACGCGCCTGGGTACGTAAATATACATGCACTCAAAATAGCATTCTCTCAGTACATATATGATTCCTGATGACATTCCACACACTCCAACACAGTGTTCTCGCTAATAACATATTGAATGCATATTGAATTGTATATAAATGTAAATGTAAAATCAATATGTAAATGGAATTAACACTCACCTGTTGCACATATTATGGAAAATAGATATCCGTGGCGACTACAGACATATAAATACACACTTGGTACCAGGGGATTATTCAGTTCTGTGGATATTTCTTACCTGGCTGGATGTGGTGGACATTGGATGATATAGACATGGGGTAAACCAGACATGGAGGAGTAGTGCAGTAAAGCAGACATGCGATAAACTACGATAAAACAGACATGAGATGTCTGTCTAAACAGGAGGTAGTTGTATACTGTTGTATATACTTTACCATCAACTCTCATCATTTGGTTTTAAAGACTTGATATTTTAATCCATTTTAAGAGTCATATTCTGTAGCAGATACTTGAGAATGAATTTATTTGGTTGTTTTATAGATTGCTATTTGAGCAGATTGTCAGTTGCTACTTGGGTTATGTTTATCAGTTATTGGTAGGATGTTTTTAGTTTTACCGTTTGAGCTGAAGTGATACATAATTGTGATGAAGCAGTGTTAGCCGGAGATAGTATTATTTGATATGATATGATATGATTACCATTGATAGGTATCTGGCGCTAAGATTACGAAACCCTTTGGGTATGATTTCATGCACCAGCTCAAATTTTATGGACATTTGTGAACAAACCTTGAGTTGAGCATGAAATTGTACGGACAAAAAATAGTTTAACAATCTAATGTCCCAGATCCAGTTGTCCATGTTGTATGCCTTTTCATGAACCTATTGTAGATAACATGTCATACAATGTCATCATGGAGGCTAAGGAACACTTTGTATATAATTATATATCAATTTCTAGTAGGTTATGCTTCTGATAGAAATTCTTATTGTTCACTTTGTAGACATTATATTTCAGTGGCTGTTTCTGATAGAGATACTCATTGTTGACATTGTCCTGTGTTTCAGAGCGACGGCAACGCTGGCTTTCTGCGAGCAGCGCGGGATGGGAACCTCAACGAGGTTTTTGAGTACCTGAAAGGAAGTACTGACATCAACACCAGCAACCCAGTACGTACACATGGTCTCTTTCATTAATACTCAATAATTATAGTATGCTTATTAATGTTTCTTACTACCAGCTGATGCTTGCAGGTTTACTGCAACATTCAGTACCATGGATGTTGCGGGATTCCTCCTGTCCTAAACTGACAATCCATGATATAAGTGAAAGAATATTGAAAGCAAATTCAACCCAAATTAATTTATGTATTTTTGTGTGTTTAGTATGTTAAATGAATCCTAAAAGAACCCTTGACTTGGATGATTATGATGAAGACATGTTAAGTTGCATTCAATGTGGGCATAGAGTGTTCAACCTGATCGAATTCTGCCTCATTTTGGTCATGTAGCTACAGTGACAATAGCTTCTGTACTAAGTATCAGATTCATGTATAATGGATGATAATCTAACCAAAGATCATCTGAAATGACCTCATGTAATGATGTACTTGCGATGACAATGGACATTATCGGACAATTATCACCATTAAGGTGATAATTCCTAAATGTAGTTAGCCACGTTTTCGTGACCATGATGAGACTCTGCAATGATATCAATACTGATGTGACCTGAAGAACATTCTATGAATTTCATGAAGAACTGAAGTACTTGTTCCTCTGGAATGCTCACCTCAGTCAAACACCAGAGCACGGATATAAACTCATCCGTGCAAATCCTACGAGAAAACCAACAGCATTTACAGACGAGCAAACCCATTGCAAGAGGTCATTGGAAGGTACCAGATCATTTCATTACTGCCTTGGCCATCATGCTGTAATAGATGACCAAAACACTGGTGTATTGTCATAGTGTTGTGGTAGTCACTCAGAATGTAAATGGGATTGTGTACCAGAACTTGGAATAAAACCAGGATGTGTTGCCAGTTGTTTGTACAAGCTTGTCATCTGTGATGTTTGCCAAGACCTAAGAGGATGTTTGTAAACATATCTCCTGCAAGTATCATAAAGATAGCTTTATTATCATTGCTACCAGAAGCCCTGATAATTGCTTAGCTTTCTTTACATGGGAAGATTATTATAATTGGCTCTTTCCTGAAGTTGCGTAATATTTCTTTCCTTTGGTAATGTGTGCGCACATTGGAGCTAAGTTGTTCCTTTGGAATTGAATTAGAATATCGGTCAGAATTGCTTTGGATACCCATTGTTCTTACAATAATACTGGTCTTACAATAATACAATGGTACTACATAAACAAGAACCCACTCAACATACACCAATCTATTGGTCCTACACCTATCTATTGGTCCTAGAACAACCCACTGGTCCTATACAACAAACAATGATCCTTTAGCAATCCACTGATCCTACAACACAGGCTATTGTTTCTGGAAACTCATATCCATTATGAGACCATAGCGCTCTCGTAACTGCACGATCCCCATGTATTAGAGATCGCTACGAGAGTCCTTGTGGTCTCGTAGGAGATATGAGAGCCTCGAGAAACGATGCCCTGATCCACAAACTATGAAAACCTGTGGATATGAATATTAACGCCTCATCACTGCTCATGAGAGACCTAGTTTTCTTAACAAGGCCAGAATCCCAGATATGTGGTGGAAGATTCAGCCCAGCATGAGACTGATTGAACGATGGCCGTCTCACTACAGTCTCACTAGTCTCACTATGATTCCTTGAAGTTACCTGTCAATCACAGACCCATCATAATGCCCTCTGAGCCTGGCATCTGTGCCCATGCCTTACCAACCTGCCTGGGAATGCTCTGGTCTATTGTAGGCTGAACCTGTTTCTCTGATGTTCTGCTGATGTTCTGCTGAGGTATGCCAGGCAGGAGAGTTGCTGTGTGTTTGTCCAGGCTGGATAACCATCGGAGCGGCGGAAGGCCATTAGATCACGGCCATGATACGTTCCCCATATATAGTGATAGGCTTTCTTGTGTTGACCAGTGTACTATAGGTAGTCAACTGTGTACATGAGGTACATGTCTCAAAGATCCCGTTGAATTATGTGTAATATCCGTGTGAGGCTATGAACACAAATCTGGCTAGCTATTGAAAGTAATAAACCATTTCTTACATTTTTACTAAAATATTCTTATATCTTTTTATAGTTTGAAAAATTAGCAGTTAAAATTGATTTTATTTTTAGCAATGGTGCTGTTAGTTAAATAATGAAACCTTAAAAATACTAATTCTTTTTTTAGTCCTTGTGATACCTAAACTTGGGTTAAAGAACTTGCCAGTTTTAACCACTGAAAAACAGTCAATTACAGGATATTCTACATTTATTTTGGTCACGTATGGATGAGATATTCCCGCTGTGACAAAAACCACTAATTTAATCAAAACATTTATTTTGTGATCTAAATGGGTATGACCTAATCTGTGTGACCTTATAACCTGTTACCCTGAATTCTTGATTTGACCCTTGCTGATAGTGCATTGAACTGTACAATTTGTGCACCATTTACAGGAATCTGGTTGCTAGGTAACAAAGTGTAAAAGTAACGCAGTAATCAATAGGAGTGCTGTGTTATAATCCCAGGAGAATATGGACCAGTATTAATTGCTGCCATGTCACAGATGTTGGAACCAGTCACTCAGTGTATGAGGCAAAATTCAATTACCAGTAAACAATGGCTAACAATGTCTGCAAAATAAACAACATTGTGTTTAATTAATGTAGTTTAGATTGAATAAATATGTTTACCTATTTTATGATATGATAAGATGAAGCTTTACCTTTCCAGGAATATGGTTTGCATATTCAAATGTTGCATAATAATGTTGCTATTGATTTATTAAGTAATAAATGTAATGTTCTTATAATTTATGAAGTAATACTTTCAAATTTAATAAATTTGTATAATAATTGATATAGAAACCCACATGATCTGGGGGCCTATTCTCAAAACATTCTTACAAACTTCTTGGCTAAGAACAGTTCATAGCCATACTATAAGAATTGTTAAGAACGGTTCTTAGGCTAAGAAGTTTGTAAGAATGTTTCCGAGAATAGGCCCCAGATATGTAAATTTAATATCAATGTCACACAGGCTTATGTTTAAAACATGGGTCATACTATAGTACTGGCATAAATCCTGGAAAAAATGTAAACCTCAAATTGGACCCTGACTACTGGTACGACCCTATGAAATAGAACAGATGGTTTGGATTTTCACATGAATATGGTGAATGGTTACCAAACTGTCAGTATTATGTGATGACCGTATGGCATTATGACCAATTATCATTCAGGATTGCATAGCCATTATGTCATATGGTCAGCATAACCTTTCTAATGATATCACATGTGGATGAAAGATTCCCAGAGCCATTCTAATAATGAATATATATATATATATACTTATATCATAAATTATTTGAATCTTATGGATAAAACGTAACCTGGCCATGAGATAATGACACTTTTTGAGTATTTCATGCTCAAATCAAGGTTTTGTTCACAAATCCCCAGCTCGAGCATGAAATTGTACTCAAAATGTTTCATAATCTCGGGGTCTGCTTGATTTTGCATAACTGGTATGTCTGTAGTGGAATGCTGTGAATGAATGGTAGTTTGTGTTGTATACTCCCCAGGGAGTTAAGAATGAAAAAAAATGAGAGCACTCTGATCCATTGATCAGGATAATAATGCAGCACGTTGAACATAGAATTGGCATATTGTAATTTTACACATTGTTATTATTGCTGTTATTATTGTTGTTATTATTGTTAGTGTTTCTGACTGTTGCTCTCTTGCTGTCCACAGAATGGCCTCAATGCTCTCCATCTGGCATCCAAGGAAGGACATGTCAACATTGTCAACGAACTCCTCCACCGAGGAGCCAACGTGGAGGCCGCAACAAAGGTTGGTACAGTCCTGCACTGTGTCAGTGCTCTTACCAATCAGTGACTGTGTGCTGGTGATGACCTGTTCCTATCATGAACAGTGACCAATCTATGCTGTTGAATAACCATTCATATCCTCGCATAAATTACCAATCAGTCTTAAATGCATCATTTGCAGTTAGCATACTTGGTCTGTCAGTACCAGGCAGTGCTCGCAGGTTTACTGCAACTGCACTATGGATATTGTGGGTTTCCTCCTGCCTTAAACTCATGAACCATGATATGTGAAAAAATATTGAAAGTGGCTCTAAACCCCAATTAAAAAAACTCCAAAATTAAAGCAGCTCTAAACCCCAATTTAAAAAAAAATCCCAAACAATTAGTCTTTTGACCAATCGAATTTATGTCCAATCAGACTTCTACGTTTAACTAAGTTTCCAATCTAGTCAGTCGATGTCCTAACCAATCACTGTTTTGACCAATTACTTTCCTCGCAATGGCATTTTCAGTCCTGGTCAACATCAATGTTCTGTCCAATGAATTTCCTTGCAATGGTATTTCACCCACGGCAGTCAGAATTCCAAAGGCATCAGCTGATCATAAGATTAACCAGATATTTATGGGAAGCACCCACAACAAAATTAAAACTCAGAAGTTTCAGTTCTATTCAGATGAACAAACCACTGAACTAGACATCATGGGTAAAACTTGACTGTTGATATCCCTGTTATTTATCCCTGTTATCCCTGTTATCCACTCTCCAATAATGCACATGCTTGTATTTTTCATCCTGATATGGTAAAACAGTTGACATTTTACACCTTTCGGAACAAAATACAAATATTGCAATGCTAATTTAAAACAGTGTATATTCCAATCCCACCTGACTAAATACCAAAGTAATAAATGAATCATTATTTACTGTACAAAGTTGATGCACATCATGGTACTTCTATTCTTGGCAGGGTTTCAAGTAGTACTATTGGAATCAAGGCCAGCGTCATATATTTAGACAGCGTAAAATAGTTCCACGTGTTTGGACTGGATTACGTAGGGTGCCGAATATTTGTGAACACTATGCAGTTATTCCTTAATTGTTGTTGTGCACCATCTACACCATAGTTGTTTTGGGTTTTCCTCAAATAATAAGTAAACTGGTGTGATATTATTGTAATACTGCATTAAACACAACCTGACCTGTATATTTCAAGTACCGTAGGACATGCTCAAAGAAAATATTATTGTAAACATTGAAAATATATTTGAAATATTGTCATTTGTTTTATTTTAATTTGCCATTAGAATTGTAAATTCAAGAATCGCGATGTTGTTGTGCCATATGACTGATTATCATATTTTGTAGAAATAAGCTAGTGTATGGTTTACATCTCTACCTTACCGTATGCACGTAACTAGTACTGAGAACTTTAGAAAAGATGGATATTACTGATTATGTTACCATGTATCTGAAACCCATCCAAATGCAATGTTTTACAGCCAGTTTGACATGAATATCGTCTGGTGTGCATTGTGAACTGTTTCAGTTGTTATTTTGCCATTAATGTCCTGCTACATCGGCTGGTCGGCATTGTTTGTGTGCAGTCTGCTGTATTTACTGCCAACTGATTGCAACACCTGGTCTGTGGAACCAAATATCAATGTCTGATTGCCATAGCGACTGGAATTTATATACTGCACTGACACGAAAGAGATATGGCTGATAGGATAATTTAAAGAATTATTAATCAGCAATGATAATTAATATTAGAGAGATGCAGATGTGAGAGTGATTTGTCGCAGTGGTAATCTTTGTCACATCTTTATCGTCGCAAATGGGTGGAAGATTCCCGCAGCGACGTTAAACTCTATATTCACTCACTCACTCACTCTTTGTCACATACATGCCGATAGTTGCGATGTGTGATGATTTCCAAATTAACATAATATGAATGATGTTTCAATGTTAAATGTACATGACGTGCAATTGATATAAATGCCCTCAAGTGAAGTATATTTTAGCCATCACAGAGCAAAACGTCAATAATTTAATACTAGTATTCATTCAGATATGATAGCTGGCCTGAAGGTCAATGGATTGTCTACAATGACCTATATCATGTACACATATACATTCCTTAACAGTTTATCAATGACATGTTCTAAATATAGCTGCCTGGGGAAGCCTGGGAGAGTCAATTCATTAATATAGGGGTCATAGGTATGCATTTGTCATGACCAGCTGATGACAATTAAGTTGTAAGTTGCAAATAATGAATTAAATTAAAGTTATTAATAATTATTTTAAGATTATTATGCCAGTAACCATGGTAATTAAAAGTATTAAATAATATTAGGTAAATTCATAATAATAATAACATTTTAATTTGAAAAAAATATTAGTTTCTCATGAAATTGACTGTATCATGGTACTGTTGATGTAGAGAAGTTAACCTCAATTGTCAAGTCTCGAGGTCACAAAACTATTTAAAGTAAATTCTGTTCATAAATCCCCATCTAATGTTTCAGCTTGAGCATGAAATCGTACTCAAAAACGTTCATAAATAGGGAACAGATCATCATATACTGTAACCATAGTGACCTTGACATGAGATTATATGGATTCATTGTGTTAATGATATTCATATTGGTATTATTTTGATAGTTGTTGTCATCAGTCGCCCACTCAAATCAAGTAATTGCATCCTAATTTCTAAACCAATTCAGTCAAGGACACAGTTGAGGACAACACTTGAGGACACCAGTTGTGTAACTATTTGCTCTGAGCTGTCCTCCTCACTAATCAGAACAGTGTAAATCTTTCCATCATAATCTTGTTTTGTTCCCCAAATATCCTGTGAATGGAATACATTTGGTTGTAACACATGTAATAATGACATTTCATAGTGGGTCTGGGATTAGTGTTGTGCAAAGGTCAGAGGAATTGGCTAGGTAAAAGTAGGTCATCACTACCAGCTGTTTACATTGGAATGTCTTTGTATACTATGATGTTAATGGAAATCAATAGATGTATGAATATGTACATAATTTTGCAGTAGTATGGTGATTACAGTATAAGTTTGTTTTATCGCAATGTATTTTAGTTTTAATTTTAAGATTTGTACAGGTGGTGGGTGGGGGGATTGTGTTTTGTAACATGATAACCAATATGTATTAATTTTGGGACAATTTTAGTCACCTTTAAATAAAGCCTACAAGTGAAATATTCCCGTTGCGATGTAAAACATTAATTAATTCATTCGATAAAAAAAAATTCAATAATTTTAGTTGTTGAATAATTGAAAAATATATTTATACTAATTTTAGGTTTGAAACTAACCTAGCTTTAAGTAAATACCATTGACACTTAAGCTTAAATTTATAATAGTACAACATAATAATTGTATTGATAATGATAGTGTTTCGTTGTTAAATAATACATGTACAGATTGAATGAAGGAGTACTGATTGGCGACTGTAATATATAAATATATAATTATCATGGACTAATTATCCCCCTCCCTACTGGATTAAAACTATAACTGATCGGTAGGGCACAACCAGGTGCTTTAGTAGAATGACTAAATAATCATTAAACATAGCTATGACCACAATTCCAATTCATTCCTGTGACCTGTTAGGATGAGCATATTGCCTTTACTGGTAGCTTGGGTTGTATTACTCCCCAGGGAGTTGAGTTGAAATGAGTGCACATTAAACCATCCACTTGTGTAATAATACCATCACACTTTGAACATGCTTTTAACTTGGCTATCAGGGCTCTGGACTAACATTCTGAGTTACTTGCCCGCAGAGCAAGTCAGGGCAAGTAACAATGGCACCAAAGGTTAGTCCAGAGCCCTGGCTATAGGTTATAAACCACCAATTCAAATCCCATAGACGACAGTGTTAACATATTTATGCATAACTACTGATTCAGTTA
>JAVCKX010034059.1:0-14315 GCA_034780695.1 Lepetodrilus gordensis | reverse complement strand
ATAACTGGCTTGCAAATTTACATTTTCGTGGCTCAATGTACGTTCGACTGGTGTACGACTAGTTCCAATACATTGGTAGAGTATTACCTATAAGTCGACCCCTTGCTGTTCCAATAGCTATAAGGGCAGAACTAAGTTTCTCAAGAATCGATACCTCGAAAATAGGAAACACCGCCTCGGGGTTTTAAAGAAATCTGTATCCCCAACTAAATAAAGTTCACTAATCGAGATTTCCATGATTAAAACAAAACATCTCGTCCACCGTGCTTATTGCGGCGGTAACGTCGAAGTAATGAGGTGTGAGATTTAGACAGGTCTGTCCGGCCCGTCTCTCTCAATCAGAAACTCTCAAGGTACCGTTTCTTTCTTGTGTGGAACAGTCTTGAATGTGTTCGACTGGGGCCGTATTCACGAAAAGGTTTAAGTAAGTTTTTGCTATATATTTGGTCTTCAAAAACTTACTCAATACGGCCCCTGGGCTCGGTTTCAAGAAAGGGCCGTAGCCCACTGTACATAGTCCGTGCCTAAATCCAGCCTAAATCCCGAGATTACGAAACTTACTGGGTGTATTCGCAACCCCGTTCTCGAGTTGACACGACACGAGAACGGGGTTTCGAACATCGAAAACCAACACGCGAACACCGTTCGCGAACGAGATTTTCACTCCCCACTTATTGGAGGGTTGCTGCAGGATCGGAGGAGAACACACTCGTTACACACTTCAGCGTTCGCAACCGAGAACACGAGAATACGATCAGAATGGGTTCTCGGGTAACTCGAGAACGTGGTTTCGAATACGCTCACTGAGTACAATTTCATGCTCGAGCTCACATTTTATATGGGAATTCGTGAACAAAACCTTGAGATGAGCATTAGTTCGTACTCAAAGTTGTTTCGTAATCTCGGGGCCTGAAATGACATAGACGTAGATCCTTTAGGGAAACATATGTCTGGGCATCCAGGGGTAGAAATAACGCGTGCCCGCTAGCGAAAGGCACGTAAAGCCACTGTCGGGCACGCTAACCATCTGGCGTGCCCTTGTGGCCCTCTTGATTTTCAATAGTCCGTTCTGTGTTTTTTTAAACTGCTTAATAAAAATATAAATCTAAGTTTATTACGTATAAATATACATAATCACACATGTTCACACCTCAATTGAGGTATGCCTAATAATTTGCTTGTATGATTATTGAGAAGCATCTTGACGTCACGTTGAAAAGGCTGAGCTTTTTAAAAATGTTAAGAGGGCACTCTAGTTTCCAGAATAGAGTGCTCTGGAAAGTTACACTTATTTCTACCCCCGGGGCACCGTTTCATGAAGCTCTCGTATCCACTACGAGACCATTGCTCTCCTGCATGTGCAAAGCGGCGTAACTCTAACGTAACCATATCTCCAACGTTAACAATGGTTATGGTTGTCGTTACGGTTACTTTAGAGTTACCCCGTTTCGTACAGGAGTGGCCATGATCTTGGATCCATTATCGCAATTCTTAATGGATCGCTAGGACAACGCTTTGGGGCCGGTTGTTCGAAGCCCGATTAAGACTTAATGGGCCATTAAAGTATAACGGCCTCCAAAGAGGATATAGTACAAGGTTAACGGCACGTTTAAGATAACCGGGATTCGATGAACATGTCCTTGCCAGCCTTGGTCTCTAATAGCGGCCGCAAACTAGCGATTTCCGTCGCCGACGCGTCGCCGATTTCGGTCGGGTTTCGATCGCTTAGTGTGCGGTGCTCAAAATATAAAAACATGCCAGATATTGTGCGATCGGTCGGCGAGACTAAAAATCGCAGTCGCCGGCCAGCGCAAACTTGCGATTTCGTGAAAAGGGTGCTCTGGACAATAAACACGTTGTATATATAGAATGATCCCGCGTCTGGAAGACCTCTGGGAATCCCCGTGTGTATTCAGGCTCTGATGAAGACAAGACCTTCTCTTTCAACGTGTATATTGTGGCGATAACGCTGTGGAAATAATGAGTACCGTCGTTAGATTAGGGATGTTGATCCAGCTCACTATCAAAACTCCAATATCGTCGTCGTTTCCTAAAAACCGTCGTGGGTAGCAAACGGGAGACTAATCCACTTGGCTTAGACCCTCTGTCTGCTGGATTAGGCACTTCCACGCTCCTATAAGGCATTTCCGGTTTCCTCTAGCATGGATATGGTTAATAATGCCACAGTATCTCGTGAGTTACCCAAGGTGTTCGGAACATTAGATTTAGATTTAAAATGTAGAACTATATGTATAGATCATACGGGAAGACCATTCAGAAATTAGAATAGGCTGTTCAATAATTGGACATTTCCTCCTAATAGTTCATCAGGCCTACCAAAGAAAACCAATACTTATCGCATTATCTCATAGCAAATAGTGTGATTGACATCAGAAGCACACTAATAAATGATTAGACGTTATAACCGCTTCTAATCTAACTATAATGGTTGTAACAGTAACCCCAATTTAAACCGGTTGTTTGGCTGTCTTCGTGTTCCTGTATAAAAGCGGACACGGTGTGTCGCTCTTCGGTAACCATTATCTGGTAACATGTCATTATATGTGAGCATTATTTGGTCACATGTCATCACTGGCCAATCAGGATACGTTGCTCTTTTCCGGAAGTGACATCAAGGACCTCTTCAATCAATATTCACCACAGAAAGGTGCTAGTTGGCCGCTTATATCAGGAGGGAATATTTGGTTGTACAGTATATAACGTACTCATTGGGACCGGCTATTCTTGTTCGTTATAAGCGAAGTCCGTTATATACATATACCGTAATTAGCGTTAGACGGCACCGGGACTTCCAGATTAAGTACGTTATAGGCGAGAGTCCGGTTTATTCGAGGCCGTTATATGCGAGGTCTACTATACATTCAATTAACTATATACATGAACTAGGTAGGAGGTGGATACTATTGCGATACAGACCGAGCTAGGTGGTATGTGTGGTGGGAATGGGGATGAAGGTGATTAGTGGTTGTGGATGTAATATCTTAATCGTAGTGGTGATGATGGTGGTAGTAGAGGTGGTGTGTATGTATGTGTGTCTATAGTATGTGTGTGTTGCATGTACTTTCATGCATAGCCTAATTATGGTATACTACCGTATGCAGAAACCACGAAGTTGTCATATTTTCCAAATGTATAAGATAAGCGCCATGAAAATCTCTGAAAGAAAAGATAATTTTGTTTTTCAAATTAAATATGTGTTTTTGTAATTACATTTTCGTATAGCCCTTCAAAGTGTAATTTCAATTCCAACACTATCACATATACGTGTAATCATCTCACTCATTGGCTGTCCTCTTTAATTGCATACAGCCAACGTCAACATATAGGCATACAAAAACTCATGCTCTACCAAGAGCTGTAACACTTCCAACTAACGTATTAGCGCAAATGTTTACTGGAGTGGTACAGCTGTTGGATGAGTCTGACATAAACCAGACATTCTCTATTCAGCTCAGGTCCCGATTTCTCGAAACAAACTTGAGTTTGAGATGTTGCTCAGCAGAGATTTCTCCCATTGACTCAGTGCTGTAACTTGAGTAAAGTTTACACTCAAACTCATCAGAGAGTTTACTCAAGTTACAGCACTGATCATGAGTCAATTGGGAAAATCTCAGCTGAACAACATCTCAAACTCAAGTTTTTCTAGAGTAATCGGGGCCAGATACCGTAACAAACTATATATAAGTATATGCTATGGACACCCTTTCACGAATCTTTCGTAACCACTACGAGACCACACATATTGTATCACTATTGTAACTATCTCGCTGATTGAAACGATCCCGAGATACAGTTTCGTAAAACGTATACGAAAGCTTCGTGAAAGGGCGCATTGTCTGCTACTTCCAGTGTTCCACTGTCTTATGTAGCATATTACCTCGCAATATTTTTTTCAGGCATATAATTATTTTAGTTTGAGGATGAAATCGTACTCAAACTGCTTCGTAATCTCAATGCCAGCCCTTGAGATTACAAAATATCTTTCAGTGCGATTTCATGCAACTCATACAGAAATGGGTTTCATACCTCGATGCCAGTTGTAGTCTGAATACAATGTACATATGCTTATGCTAGTCACTAAGTTAGACAGACAGTCGGTGGTGTATTTTCACAGATAACATCGGCTCTAACCTGACATGTAGCCACACATACATGCTGAACATACGAAGTCGTGTAAAACAAGGCTGCACGCTGAGATCTATAGGTTGATATCGGCACTATACCGCTGATAGTGCAGATGTGCTTCGACTTCAAGGTATCCGGAATCTGGTCCATCTTTCTGTATGTATAGTCAAGAAATACATTATAGTGATAGGAAAGTAAGTCAATTGGCGATGTTCTTTTCCTTACGTTACAAACCATTCCCAAAGTCATCGCCTAAATGTAACAAGGAGATTAAACTAGATGTACTAGATATAATCATAAGTTAGATATTATAAATTTCATAACACTTTATTTACCTTGGCCTACTTCGGGCGGTTACGCTAGTTTAGCCCGGAAGTGTCATTGCGCATATCTAGTTGTTGCTAGACAAGATTTCGTGCTTCGTGGGCCGTCCTATAGCACGTTCGTGACGTCACTCTAGCATTGCTTTCGCGACTTCGCGCGAACTCTATCATTGCTCTAGATCCTCGAGAAACCGCATATATAACCTATATATTTCTGCATATAATACTGTCAACGAAATGTGCCTTTGTAGTTCCTTTGATAGTATTAGCCATATTAGATATAAATTCATAATACTTTGTTTACCTCATAACCAATTTAATATGTGTAATACGGTCACCGAAATGCTCTCTTTGAATTGCTTTGGTGGCAACATCGATAACATCGGAATTTCTCAGTTGTGTAAACATTTGCACTTAGCAGATGAGGGAGATACAATATGATTGGTGTTATTCAGTTATGTGTAAAGACACGTGTAACAATGATAACATCAATGGCGATCTAATATTCACTGATCATCTCAGTCGATACGTTTGACTGGTTCTAAGCCTGTCACACGCTATGGACATCTGGCATGGAGTCACGTAACGCTTCTTGCACGATCATACCCGGAAATAGATGATAGATTAGTTGACACTACAATATACACTATACTATAACATATATCTATTATAAATCTATCTTTTAAACAACAAAACATAAACAAACAAAAAACTAAAAATATATACCCCAAAAAAAGAGTCTATACTAGTATAGCAGAGAGTGTGTATCCAACCTATGATGAAATGGAAACGTGAATTATTTCAGTCTAGATATAGGCTACTATAATGGAAGCAATGAGCTTGGGACGTATACTACTCATGGAACTGAGAATGGCAAGTGAGCTCACATATCCATTGATCGAGGTCATTATATTTAAAGTTCAGAGATCGTCTTTATAATACTAATGTATTATTCCTACGGTATTATTATTATTATTATTATTATCATTATTAGCATAATTCTTCTTCTTCTTCCTATTGTTGTTGTTATTGTTATTGTTATTATTATTATTATTATTATTATTATTATCATATTAGATATGAAACGCATGCATTTCTTAGGTCAAATAATGTTGTTTTTACATAGTTTTTGTTTTACAAATGTTGTATCCATCAATGCATATATTCACGTTCTGTATTTTTATATTACTACTAAATAGACCAAACGACTTACTTATACATTTAGTTACTCTGTCGAAATCTGACTACCTTCCATATTTGGTTGTGGAACACGGACATACTGCCATCGGCTTTATGTGTACAGGGAATTTTTAAGTGTTATATCTATGTTCTCTTTTCCATAGATAGTAGCTGAAGTAAAAGCAAATGAAGCGTTCGTAGAATATTTACTAACCAACCCCAGTTTAACAACGTTTCCGTCTGTATAGGTTAATCCACGCGCAGCGCCGAAGTTATCGAAATGTAGTTATTGACTATAGCTGTACATACACACAGTTATGATGGTCGATAATGTGTATTCCTTATATTTTTAATGACAGTAACATTTAATGTTGGCAACCTAAAACGATGCTATAGTTTTTCTTGGACTATGGAAAAACAATCGGCTAGCAAATAAATTGATTGTATCATAAATGCATAATCACGTGAACATACTCATACTCCTCACCTGGGAACGAGGCTGGAACATACTTTGTACGTCTATTTATCTTACAGCACGTGGTCCTATTTTCTCATCCATCCAGTCCGTAAAAAAAGGGGATTAAATGATTAAATGATCTTAAACAGTATAGCTCTTCATAATCACGAACACGTGTTTTGGTGTTGTGTGTTTTTATTATTTTTTAAATTGGGGGTTTAGACCCGCTTTCGGCAGTATTTAGCTGATATCACAAACACATGCACATGTACTTTTAATTAGTGTCACTTATATAGTCAAACATATCGTGCTGCGATTCGTTAATAACATCGTGTACGTATACAGTTTATTAAGACACTTCTCAGGTGTGTTTAACACCTGGTTAACGTGTGTTATAACACCTGGGAACAATAACCTTCTAAGATCGTGCAAGATTAACACTATACGCGTTGCACGCAAGTTGCGTTCCCATACATATTTCGAGCAGGATACGATCAACCGTGTTAATCCCCACACTTTATACTACTCATATACATATTGTGTTGGTCTTTACACACTGTTGTGTACGCGTTACGCTCTATTGTGTAATCTATACGTACTATTGTATTAATCTGTGTTCTTTCTTGTGAAATGATATAATCGACAAGTGTTTGTCAGCCGAAAAATTACTGTTGCGTTGATTACAGATGTTTACTGACATTGACGACATTATACGTATGTATGTAGACATATTTTATGATTTATATCTGATAATATTGGGAGCGTGATCATTATGTTTTTGTGTGCAGTATACCGCATCACTGCTCCAAGTCACTACTGCCGCACTTGCTTAATTACACTTGAATACAACTCATTCAAAGACAACAATATATATGCTTTAATTTTTATTTTATTTTCGGTGACACAAATTATTCGCTGAAGCGGAATTTGACATGTTCGCGAGAATGAATTCACGAGTATTTGCAACTGAAAAAAAAATGATTAAAAAAAGGCAATTGTAGAAATGTAGGCTATACGATCTTTGGCCCGAAATGTCTACGTGTAACGTACATTATTAATTATTCGGTCAAGATTCTTTTGTAATCGCCAGGTATATATACTACGTATATTATTTGGCGCTGTATGTACACTATTATTATGTTATTATTATTATTATTATTATTAGTAGTAGTAGTAGTAGTAGCAGCAGCAGTAATAGTAGTAGTAGTAGTAGTAGTAGTAGACTACTACTACTACTACTAGTAGTAGTAGTAGTAGTAGTAATAGTAGTAGTAGTAGTAGCAGAAGTAGTATAGACAAGTACACTCTTTGCCTTTGCATATTACAATGTAGTAACGAATCGCAAATAACTACATCAAACATCAAATATATTCATCATAATGCTAACGGGTGCGACATATGTTATTAAGTGAAGACATCTGTTAAGTAAGATCTCATCTTATATTAATAACTGATGAAAACACGGCCTTTTCAACGCTACAATAATATACAGTTTAGATGGACCATGGGCACCCTTTCACGAAGCTCTCGTAGCCACTACGTATTTATAACCTTGGGATCGAGAGCACGTAGGGATCTAGAGCAGGTACGAGAGCACTGTGGCTGTCGTATTGGATTCGAGAGCTTCGATAGTGTCCCATGACGTACGTACGTGTATAGCCAATATAGTCACGTGAGTGCAATGTTCTGTGCAATGTTCTACGTACGTAGGCCTACGTCTCCGCATCACAACCGAGGACCTACAGACGTAGGCTACGTACGTAGAATCCCTTCCTATACCAATTAATATCCTTCAAGAACACTTGGCATCAGCACCTTGGGTCCTGTTTGCTTTGCAGTTTGGGTTACACACACACACACACACGCACACACACACACACACCACACACACACACACACACACACACACACACACACACACACACATACACGCAGGGGCAACTGAGAACTCGCTGAAACACAAACAGGGACGACGGTACTCGATACGTTTGGAATATCTGATAAGAACAATAAATACGACGTAAACTTCAATAACGTCCTGCGTATATCAGCAAACGAGAGTCTATGACATAGAAGTCATACCTGGCTATCGAGAAAACACCATTAACGCTCTGTTTATTGCAAATATCCAAGTATACTAGCGTGCTTTGCAATGGTTAAGCTCCGATAAACGAGTTCATTACTACGTGGCTAAATAAGCTTGGAGGTGATATCCTCCCCTTATCGAAACACAAACATCAAGTCGTTTAATCAGAGATACATCACTCTAGAAAGTGCCCCAAATTCGCTAAATGTAGAAGATTATAGACAGTATTGGCGTGGAATGGTTCGTGTTAATGTCTTGACACGAACGAATTGGAACGAACTGAATTAGTACAAGTTCAAACCCTGAGAGTATGGTATGAATTGAAAGGCATTGATGAAGTATTATATATTATCTTGGCCACCATTCCACAGAACAATCGTAGAGCTACGGTTACTCTGTACACCTTTCGTACCCATTTTACGTTACCTTCGCTCCACATGTTTTCGTACATATTTTACGTTACTTTCTATTAAAAAAACATCTTTATATATTATATATATCCTCTTGTTCTCCAGTAATCTAGACTTCCTTAAATGTTCCAGTGGGATATTTTGAATAAGATTATTTGGGTGAGAACAAGGTGTGACACAGACTACTATCTCTCGAATGTGCTTTTATTTGCCTTCTGAAGATCTGCTTCATTATAAGAAACTCCGATGGTTGATTACAGTTGTACCGCCAGACTCTGAAATAACAGTATACTTGATATCTGTACACTACAGTGGATGCAGTAACGGTATATAGATCATTCCATCGTATACGTGCCTCACCTGTCGGTCTGTCTTCAGACTGCCTACAGCATCTCTTATACTGAGTCTGAAGGTACTGGGAGCAACATCTAAGCGATAAATATCTATTTGCTCTCAGTTCCAATACGAATGCACCCCATGTGGATTTGAATATAACTTGGGTCGGTTTTTATTGAAAGAACTTCCGTGATCCACGAACAGAGAATGTGTAAGAGAGAGAGAGAGAGAGAGAGAGAGAGAGAGGAGAGAGAGAGGGGGGGAGAGAGAGGGGAGGGAGAGAGGGGAGGGAGCGAGTGAGCGAGAGGGAGGGAGAGATAGAGGATGGGAAGGAGGGAGGGAGATAGAGATAGAAATAAAGAGAGAGAGAAAGAGAGAGATTAATTATGCTAGTTTTGTTGACCTTATTGAAGTTCTGCATTGTATTGCTTCCCATCCTGCATTCTATATACAAATAATTTGTGGCCAGGCGTATTTTCAGTGTACATGTATTCAAACTTTTGTTTATTTGATATGTATTAAAACTAAACGAGAACATCAACTATACCACTACGCGGAAACGACGACATTTCCTGCCGGAAACGGGATATTTTATGGGCTTAATAATCTGCAAGATCTACAAGACTAGACCAGTGCTCACTAATGATCTTTACTCTTAATAATGAACCTTAATGTAAATAACCGCACATCAAATTGTCTGATAACACTATTTTCTTTCTGTGTTAATACCTTGTGTTTCTTTTCTAATATTTATTCTAACTAGAATGCCGTTTTGGTGGTCTAGATTTAAAACACCTGGAGAAATGGTGCTATATATAGGATGAGACTTGATCCTGTTGAAGGTTCCATGGATCAATAACAACATCTATAGAACGTATTTAGCTATACCGGCGTTTCTTATACTCTAGGATTTTCTTATTAATGAGTCCGACGAACAAATGCGGCGCTCTTCGTTATCTGACGAACGTGGAGGGGGCCAATCCCGACGTAGACGAGTTGCTGTCTGAGCAGAATCGGAAGTCGTATGTCGATTCGACCGGAAGTCGTCTGTCAGACTGCTCTGGGCACAGGTGACAGTGTTAATAGGTCAAGTGAGGCTGGTAATTTGAAAAGGAGGCTCTCAGTCGGAGCGTTTCTGACCAATGTCCAGTTCAAGGAAGCCACTCGCACTTGAGATCATGACACAGCCATACTTTGACCAACTACAGTGGCAATTATAATCGGAATATTTACCATACATAGAGGGCAATGACCGGGCATCGTATCAAGAAGCTGTTATAGCTAGAACGAAACCATAAACACCAGTGTAGCGATCTCTTATACACGGGAATAGGACACTTACGAGAGCGCGATGGTCGCATAAATAATCCATGTCAAAGACGTTTCGTAGCAAACTTTTTCGATTTGTAATTATTTTAATTTTCTTTTTGAAAAGATTGCTACGAAACGTCTCTGATAAGGACTAGATCGCATAGTGGATATGAGAGTTTCGAGAAACGATACCCTGATCAAGATCTGCTTATTATTAACTCTCTCCATTCTACGGGCAACCGGAGATGTCCTAAAGAGAACTGATTGTGCCTAATCCAGCGGGGAGAGGGTTAATGTATACGATATCATGGCTAACGATTGTCGACAAATCTGGACTGTCAACAAGACGATGACAATACGTATACAACTAATCCACAGAGCACATGCGACAACAAAGCCACAATTAGTAATTGCCATTTGGAGACCTAACGTATATAGAGGATACTACACGATGTTCTATTTAATATCAACTTTATGTCCCGAGTGAAATACTTTTATTGCACGAGCTTCAGCGAGTGCAAATAAAAGTATTTCACGAGGGACATAAAGTTGATATTAAATAGAACATCGTGTAATATCTTATGTATTGCCACAGATGTAATTTAAGAAATAAGTATGCCTAAAATGAACATGTTATTGATCAAAGGTAATTCAAATTCTGTTGAGACAGGCAAATTTGTAACGTAACCTTTGTAGGCCGGCAGCCCAGACCCTCGAACTCAAGCTAACGAGGTACCAATATCTAAGTATACGGTATATAGGCATTCAGATAGTGACATCGTACGTTCAGAAATGGATTTCTGCCGTTGACCAGCCTCTGAAAAGTGCATTTTCATGACATGATATTTCAATAACTACAATGATTAAAATGTTGGAATTAGCAGGTTCCATTGTCAGGTCAACGGTTACTAGTAATAGGTATCTGAAATATGGGCCATACATATTATTTAATAAATATTTTACAACGTGTTAAAATAAAACTCCAAGTGGGTTATATATATATATATATATATATATATATATATATATAAAGGTTTAAAGAACAAGAAGATACACAGAATCATATAAAAAACATAATGATGTCCAAAATTGTAATTTAAGAGGCCATTATATATATTGTACCACGAAATGTCTTTTACCAGGTCTAAAATTTAGCAATCTAGCAACGTTTACACCTGCTTTTCAATTAATGACTAAAATCACGGATTGGTCACGAACATTTCCCCTATAATGATCTATCTGACATCTTACAATCCTGTACGAGGGCTTAATCATTGTTTTATCGAAACGTGAATGATTGTAAAACCAAGCGCCAAGTGCAAACGTCAAAGAAAGCCTACCGCGAATAATGCCAGCAAATATACATGTAACACACATTTACGAACATTCCTAAATATTATACACGTAATTGAAATATCAGATGGGTACCCGGTAGGATGAGATGGTCATGCGAATGGTAATCTTTAATATAGTGCTGAGAAACGGCAGCTAGGGTTGTATACTCCTTAGTGCTAAAGTTTACTGAACATATTTAATTGGATGCATTGATTTAAGAAACGAACATTTAATAATTAAACTATACAATTGATCATATGATTACAAGCTTATGTATTATATACAATTGATTATGATACGCTATTAAAGATTACAAACCTAAATTATTATAATCGAAAACAGCACACACTATGATAAGAAATTAAAATTTTAATTAAACAAACGGTTATCATTACATAAAATGGTCAATCACATCTTCTACTGTTTTACTAATTACTATACAAGGTGTAGACATAACAACATGATTTTATCAATAAGATTTTATCAAATATAATGTTATTTTACACCGACGGAGCCATTCTTAGATAACAGTAATTCAATCTTATTAATGGTAGTCCGGGAGAAAATTGAGGCTTCCGTCATTTCCTGCTATAGTAAACGGGTGTCGGCCCACGAGGCGGCCCGCCAGGCCGACATTCAGTGTGAAACATACAAAATGGAGGCCCGTGAAGCCGACAACCTTTCTCGATTTGATGTATGCAGCGATGGGTTCTTTCAATGGTTTTGCGTGGCTTATCATGACTGAAAGCTCGGGTTCTTACACATATAGTATAGCTCTTTATATTTTATGACATATATCTATATGACAAAAATGATTAACGGGCATAGGTAAAATCACACTATATTTGCCACACCCATCACATAGCGTACTCGTGAATCCTTTTAAACCTGGAAATACCGTCAAGCCGACCTATTCTGTGATTACCCGTGACCAACACCTCGTATCGGCCCGGCGGGCCTCAACCAGTAAAAGCTGAAATTGTATACTCAATACCAACATTTATGAACGTAACTTTAAATTGAGCATGAAATCGTACTAAAAAAAATCGTAAATTCGGGGCCCGGACTACAGCACGATCCTTTCGTAAAGCGCGTGCGCGAGGACACGTTATTGCGCTGATACATCGTGACTATTGATGGAACCAACCATTTCCATCTGTCTCTGTTTCCGGTGGTAAGATCCACAAAACACCGCTAGAAGTCCGTACTTGAAGGGGACGTACGTAGCGGCGTAGACGATGACGTTCCAGAAGCTGCTGGATACGACGCAGAAGGACGCCAGCCCCATCAGCGGAGGCGGCACCATCTTGAGGTCCGCGAACGTATCCACCAGTACCACCGCTATCAACGGGATGAACGGCAGGAGGAAAACCCCGATTGAAAATCCAACAAGTAACGTACATTTGGAAAACACTTTCTTCTCCCGGGATCCGGTCCTATTCACTTCCTCCACCCGCCGCCGATTCCGGAGACATTCTCGGCCTATTCTCGTGAAGCAGAACACGATGACGACAAGCGATGGAATGGAGACCACAGTGGAAGGAATCGCCGTCCATATGTCGAAATAAGGCATGCACGTGTACATGCTGAAGTTGTAGTAGAAGTCGGGTTCTTGCAGCAGTGTCGCCAGGAGCTGGATCGAGTTCACGGCGAATCCGGCGATCATCGCCGCGTAATAGTTCTGTTTGCTGGCTATCAACTCGTAATGAAGAGGCCACTTCACCGATATGTATCGATCCACGACGACGAAGACGATGTTTATTTTGTTCTGTACCAGCACGAATATGAAAAAACATCCGGCCGGCTTGCACGCCGATTCCGAATAAGCGAACTTCTCGAGGAAAGCGGAAGGGACTTCAAACAAGCACACGTAGAGTCCATGAAGGAAGTCAAAGATGGCTACTAGAGTGATGACCCATAGAGTTGGCTTGTCTTGTCCTTTAAATTTGACGAACACGATGATGACAACGGCGTTGGTTATGATAACCACGAGGGACATAATTAAATTCAAACAGCCCATGTACTTACCAAAACCATGCGGCGTACTGTGGAACTTATGAAAGGTGAAATTCGTGTGATTGTCCATTTTCGTCTTGACATTCGCGAGTTTCTCTTTGAGAAGTCGGAGTGATTGTAAACCGGACAGATGTGTCGCGTACGTTTCTAAAGATGCCGAGCAAAAGTCCGTACGTCAACGTAAATGTTGCCATAGAGATAATTCCCTTATTTTACGCTATATATTGTCATATTGTGTTATATGGTAGATTAACTAGAGCTTGGAACAATGCAAACACCACCACTCCCAGAAAGCAGTGAAAGGATCGAGAGCCGATAGTCTAATTTACCTGTAAACTGCAACAATTGCTCTTGGTCGTTGTATTCGTAGGATTAGTGTACAGAACACAATGTTTGAGTTGACTGGTTAATTAAGATGATGTGTATGTATAAGTCGGTATCATATATACGTATATACTTATCTAAAGTATAAGGAACAGCTTAAATGAATGCTTGACAAATTTCATTGTGATTCGCAACGTAATAACGATTTGCGACGACGCGTCAACGATTTGCGATGACATATTCTATTCTCCGCACACGCACACGCACACACACACACACACACACACATATACACACACACACACACACACACAAACACACACACACACACACACACACAAACACACACACACACACACACACACACACACACACACACACACACACACACA
>JAVCKX010033949.1:0-14322 GCA_034780695.1 Lepetodrilus gordensis | reverse complement strand
TGATAATTTTATTAATAGATGGTTTAATTTACCAGAATCAAGAGTCTCAGGCTTGCATCCTGCATTTTTCAATTATACAGTACTAGAATATGATTATCGATCAAGTACATCGTAGCAGGTGTGTGTTTTAAAGATTGCCAAGTGTGATTATCATGAACAAACTATCGAACAAACAATTTTGTTCACAGCATCATGATCAGTTAATTGGACCCAGTTATTGCCAACTATGAACCAAGCCATAGCCTTAGATCTGAAGATAAACACTTGCTAATTGTGCCCTTTGCCAAGCTCACGTCATTCGGGTGTAGATTGTTCTGTCATGTCTGTTCAAATCCAAACTTAATAGACAATATTATGAACTTTAATGACATTGCAGTGCCTTGAACTTGCATTAGTACGTGAATATGTTTCCACTGCGTACAAATATTCACTATTATTATTATTATTATTATTATTATCTTACACAACTGTAATGAAGAATCAGTCACCTTTATTATTTCACTTGTTGCAGTCATATAAAACAACACATTTACACACTATTTAAACAAAATTAATGTAAGCTTTTGTCATCTTCTTGAAGGAGACAATTCATACTTTTATCTTGTGATATTATCCAAAGAATTGCTCAGACCAAATTTACAGCAAAATCTATAATACAATAGTATAGGTAATAAACATAACGACATGGTCACATATGTTCTTGAATATTTATGATAAAGTATGAAGGACTAGTAAAATCTGGACAGGACCAGTGATTTTTTAACACTAGTCCTGCATGGCTAGTGCTGATTTGAGTTAGTTTTGACCGCTGCATTTTGTATTCAGAACCTAGTCAAAGTGTAGTAATGTGCTGCCAACACTTCTGCTCTAATTAATCAACTGATTAATGGTTATGTTGGTATAATTATTTTAAGTGTAATCTAGAGATATGTTATATGTTTCCATTGGACATTAGCTAGCAGGTAAAACAAATGTGAATAAATAGCCTTTTTTTGTACTACATTTTCAAATCATTGACGATGTTAAACTATGTATTATATAGTTATTTATATAACTTTTTTTTTAAGATTCTGACTAATTGAGCTACTGCAAAATGTGTTAATGAGTTACAATCTTGACAACTAAATTCCGCATGTGATTGTAAATAGGTGACACACTACCGGTATTTTTACATGCTGTACATACGTAATCTCTCGGTGTCACTAAATAATAGTGCAACAAAAGTGAACTTTTGTGCATCTGTAAAGGGAAATGAAAACTTGTACTGGCAAGCATAACATTTCGTACATTATGAACACCGATCGCATACTACGAACGACTGTTCGTTAAGTGATCGGAAACTGGTGACTCAAGGATATAATTATTATTATCAACAGTCACACTCACACCAAAAGATTTAAAACAAATTTATATCGCACCAAAATAATGCAATTACCTGAGAAGACAGGACCGTGTGGAGATGACGCGCCAGTCAGGTGTCGCCTAAATGCACAATTCTGTGAAAACTGTGCAGAACGTAAACAATGCAAGTTTTGATTTGTAGGGCACTTGCTGAAGCAGACGGAGAACTTGCACGAGCGTCAAGTGGGGAAAAAATACTACTTTCGTGAACACCATAGCGAAACAATATATTCAGCATATGATCATCAGTTGGCTCCAATTTCTTCATGCACACATCTTATAGTTCCACTGCACTGAGGGGCATTGGCGCCTACTGAAAATGGTATTACTACTACTAGATTAAACTTATTTGTTTCTAAAGTAGTAATTACTGGCTATAAATTGGCTGTAGTAATAAATCACTTGGCTTATTGCTGAGAGAAAAAAAAAATGGAAGTTGAAAGATAGGCATATTATTAATGTATTATATTTATTATATTTATTATATTTATTATATTTATTATATTTATTATATTTATTATATTATATATTTTTTAAATTATATTTATTACTATCATCATCATTATCATCTAATATGCATTTCCCTTACCGAGAAATCCAGATTATTTGTTTTGCCATTTGAAAACAGTAGTCGATATTTGTTGGTAGTAGCCTTAATTGTTAATTGCATGTTAATTTGTATTAGGTTAGATCAGTGATGTTGAGTCAACAAACAGATTACACATACGTAATTAGTAATTAATTACCTACTTACGGTACACATAATACCCCGGTATTGTAATTTCCGGGCATCTACGCAATGCATTACCGCAGCAACATAAGGCACAGTAACATAAGGAAATAGTTTGGGAATCAATATATGTGTTCTGTTTAGTTAAATTCAATCATACCCACTTGCATCTATCTCCCTTCATTTGAATACGCTTCAAACTACGTATATAACACATAATAACTATGGCCAAATGATATATTGTAGTAGGTATTTTTCAGTGTGAATTTTTGTTTTGATAGCTTACTATGTATGTTGTTACAAGGATTATTTATTACAATCATATTTATATAATTTCTGATTAACCAAGTTTGTTCATTAGAAAGCATTACTCTTAATCGTATCTGGGTTTTTCACCTGACGATTATGTCATTTACATCGACGAATCATTCATAATGTATTCAACAGATTTCAAATCATGAATGCCTTCTTCCTTCAATGCGGCCGTTGTCTCTTGGTTTCCATATACCCAGCAAAGACAGGGTTAATGGAATGTGCTCTCCCCTTCATGTTATCATTCTGTTTGGTTTCATCCCTGTACTCGTCAAGTCAATCGTGTATGTCCGTATCGGTTGATGTACTGACCAATACTTCGCGCAGGGGTTCTGATCGCGAGACATGGTTTCTATGTATACACTTGTGCCTTAATGTTCCTGTATACTACAGGCATTCTCAATCCTATCCTTGTGACCGTTACCTGTATTCGTCCCAGGGCTCCTATCGGTTGGAGGGCCTGATATTGGAGGGCATGTTCTCATTCTGTTTACGGGAATCAATTATACATGTAACATGTAACATATATGATGATTATATTTGCACACACGAAAATAAATCACCTCCCCAAAAATATATTATGAAAGAAAAACGTAACGTGGACCTTCGACAAAGTTTTAGCCTATATAACAGTAAGAAATCAACAAGTTTAGTTTTTAACGTACATGATAATATTATAATATTTAGATCAATATAAAGACTAAATCTGGGGTTGTTTTTCCTGGTCTTAACACGATTTTAAATACGGACCTTGATATTTGCCCATTCAGGTAGGCCCTATTTCTTGCCAAATACGTAACTTGAAGAGTTTGATTGATGTATTGTGTAGAGAACTTCATCCAGACAACCTAATATAGACTGTTTCATGGGCTGTGTACATTACATGGCCAACAAATAGACCAGGAAAAGAGCGGATCAGTCTACATGTATATTAATAATACAGCGACATATTATTATCATGGTAGAATTTCTTTTCTCTTCTTATGTTATGTTTATTTTTCATAATTAGTGATATTGCATGCAGACAAATAAATATTTTAAAAAAAAAGAGAGAATGGGGGAATCTGGGCACCGGCTCCATTTTGTATAAATAAATAGAATAAGCAAAGGTTTGTATGAGCTTTTCTCTCACAATAAGAACATATAATGTGAATAAATGTAAGTCCATTTCTGTGAAGTCTGCAGTTTCAATATTAATTTCCAAACTTTGTGAACTTGAAGTCGAACGTTTACAACGCTGCCGAAGTCTATACATGTATACTATCAGTTCACGTGGTACAAGCATTACATCTAATTTAAATAGCGTTATTCATTTCCAGTTATTACCAATATATATGTTCTATATATTTGCTAAGTAGTCGATTGTAGTCAATGTACCATCATATGTATATCGTTTTGCCCCCTTGTATCTGGTTATTTATTTTATGGAAAGTTATTACGAAAATAGTGTTTTGTCACGTGATTAGCGAGACATGCGCACGGATGGCGACATTTAGAACAGAAACCAGTGCTGCAACGACTGGACGTTATGGGCCTGATGCCGAACTCGGCCTTCAGGCAGGCCTTACAGTCTGACAGAATCTGTTGATTACGGCAATAATGATGTCTCGGCACCGGTGCTATGTAGATACTTTATTTTGAGACAATTTGAGTGCGTATTCCTCAAGCAGATACTGTGATATAAGTGCAATCTTTCCAGGGTAGGAAACTCAGCCATTTGAATTCCTCTGAAAGGTGAGTCGCTTTCTTGGACATCGTTTTTTTGGTTGTTTTACGTTAAATGCAGCTTCATTGTTAACAACAATTGTTACATGAATGTTTCGTATACAATAATACGACGCAAATCATAAGTACATGTCCCGAATGCAATCCTTAAATTGCGTTTCGAATTGGAAAAAACCCATCTGTCTGCCTGCATTTCTAGCACTACGCGAGTGATATCTCAGAAGGTGCCCCCTAATGAGGGTATTTTCAGCCTTGTAGCAGACACATGTTCATTGTTCATGTATACTAACTGACTTTGCGAGTTTTTGTGCAGTTATTTCACATTCAAATAGCTGCGTATAGGAAATATTCGTGCACTAAGAGATCTGAGATAAACGCCCTTCTCACCGTGTATGATCAGACAGGTCGCCATTTTTGTTATCATGAGCGGCCATGTTGGACCCAGCAGATTAGCTGATTGAAAATTCAAGATGGCGATTTCTGCCGGTGTTGCGACAATTTATATGCATTTTGTACATTTCTCATCCTGTTTCTTTCATAAATGAATTCATGGATGGTTAGCAAATAACCGTTCAATGTATTTACACCATGGTACTACTTGATCAACAGTTTCGTTTTGTGAGACGCGAACTGGCATCGTGCCATATTTTTGTCAAACGACCCAGACTTTGTCATGATGTCATGGCCACCATTTCTGAATGTGTTGGACGCGATTTTCTGTTTGGAATGGTTTGTTTTATGGTTTTAGTTATGATTTGATGTGTAGAAGCAGGTAGAAATTTGCAAATAGTCGTAATCTTGGATTTACAATATTAATGTGGAAGGGCACAACCCTGCTGAAATAAGAATAACTTTGTTAGGCAAATGAATTGTGTACTCTTTTTTTTTTTGTAGCAAATTATTTTCCCCAATATTATTAAAATATGAAGACAATTGATGTATATTGCAATAAATAAGCTGAGCAATACCAAAATCAATCTTAATCAAAGCTTGCATAAATTAATGCACAAGTCAGTGTTGGATATTCTTTTACATAAATATACTGTCATTGTTACCAGAGCAAAGGATTTTCTTATTTTTTTTTTTAATCTGTGTATTTAAAATTGATGCAATGCTTGTATTTTTAAATTGAACATGTATTGAGGAAAAAATTATTATGTAAATTTACGAAATAGTTGACGATTACAGAATGCAATAAGAGTACTCAACTAGTCTGGCTGTATACTGTTGATACAGGGTTAGAAGTTATTGCAACAAATTACATATTTGAACAACCCGATAGCAAGTAAAATAAGATATTTCACTAACAAATAGTGCTGCGTATTGGCCTAATTTTTGTATTGCGATATATTTCAATACAACACAGCATTCAAAATTAACGGTAGTCCTATCTCCTGTGGCGAGTGAATTGTGGCAAGGACTAGTAGAATTCATTATTTGGTAGTCCTGCATGGCGAGTGAAAATATTCTCATTCTTATTTATAATTTATAACACTATGAGCGCAGCCATTTTCCATCTCGTATATGCTGGCGAGATCTCGTCTAAGCTCCACACATAGTATAGCAACGCCTACCGCACTGCTGATTCTGTTAACATAGTTTGTTTGATTGCGCAAGAACAAGAACAGCGACAGGCAGAAGCGAGCGTTCACTTGGTGCGGTGCAGTCATATAAAACAACACATTTGCACACTATTTAAACAGAATTAATGTAATCTTTTGTCATCTTCTTGAAGGAGACAATTCATACTTTTATCTTGTGATATTATCCAAAGGATTGCTCAAACCAAATTTACAGCAAAATCTATAATACTATAGGTAATAAACATAACATAGTCACATGATGTCATCTGTTCTTGAATATTTATGATACAATATGAAGGACTAGTAAAATCTGGACATGACCAGTGATTTTTTAGGACTACTATTTTAAAGTCGGTGAATGATGTGGAATAATAATATGTCGTCTGATTTTTTTACAATGCACTGATAAAACAGTACAATATTCAGCTGACAGGTTAACCGACTACAACTGGTATTTAAATCATGTCATGATATAATTGAAAGAATTTTGAAAGCTATTCTCTTAAATCCCTTATCATAAGAAACCCCTGTAAGGCCCCTAATGATATAACTGACAAGAGTTATGTCCCTTGTTTGTAGCTTCTAGAACTAGACAATCTTTTGCCTTGCTGGATATTAGGATACTGTGATAGTTAAAACAACATAAATAAATAATTAATATTTGTTATCAAGTTATTAGCAGGAGATCAGATTAAATAATGCTGGCAATATATTGTTACATATACAAACGTATTGCGGTATGTATTGTTTCACTTGATTATTGTGGTTTACTTGTATATCAGTAATACTGTGCGGTCCTAAAAAAAAAAATGTCACCGCTGGGCGAGTGGTAGGCCATCTTTATTGTCCTGTGTGTGACACATCCATACAAACATTTTGTTATGACCACATATTTGGCCCTATTAATTGCCGGGCAGTGATTAAGATGAGATCTACTCGCTTCTCCGCCATTATCCTATGTAAGCTATGGGAGGGATCTGTGCGGGCTAACTTCTGTGAAACACAAAATCTCAAAATTCTCCTCGAAAAGCACATGTCAGTAATCCAACTGGACCTCCATAGACATCACTGTGTTTGAATCCGCTGTCATTTTTTATGTATCTTGTCTGAATAATCCACTAGCAAGTTTCAAACTCGTTCTTTGGGATAGTTTTCAAACCGGAAACTAATGAAACAGTCGGTTGAAGTGAAAAGTGGAACTCTAAAGCGAAATAGTTTAAACTAAACATTGCCACCATGATTACAGCCGGAAATGATTGTTACAGTTTAAATACTCTACTGTGGCCAATTTTCAGATATTATTTTGTCAGACTACTTTTAATTTTCCTATTGGATTAATATAGCTGATTCCTAGCTACTAACAAATTTCCTATTTCTGAGGCAGTTATTGTTTACAATTTGGACTTGTTTTGTTTTTCTTTATAACATATTTGGTATATTTTCTCTTTCAGCTGTTATCCAAAGATCTTTCATCTTGCCTTGCAGTATAATCAACCTAATCCTGTTATAAGGTTTGTAAAATATTCTTTCTAAATCTTGAAGTTGTGTTTGGTTGAAAAATTCCCACTGTTAACTGTAACAGCAATAATCCTCACACTCACTTTCTTGGTTGTAGTATTTTTGTCTCCTAACTTCAGGCATGGTAATTTTCTGCATACATTTGCTGATTTATTTTTCCATGGGTCTATTTATTTGCCCTGAACATGACTTGGGGCCTGCAGCCCTCGGCTTGTTTTCCTACTGAAATCTCAATTGTCTGTTGCCATGCCTGTAACTTCACTAATAAGTTAATACTTGCATCCTATCTGACAGAGCCAATGTTGCTCATTTAAATGTTCTTGTCCTGGATTAACTTCTTTTGTTTTCATTTGCAGGGTTCAAATTCCATTGCCAAATCAGATATTAGCACTGCCTTTCATATCTAATCTCAGGTATGTATTTCTGTGCACTATCAAAATATAACTTAACACTTTGTGGAGTGGAATTTCCAAGTGTACTTTCCATTCCTTAAAAATAATGATGGAGATGCCCTGCAGCTTAATTATATTTTATATAACAATACAACCATATTCAGGTTGTCTATCAGTAGACTACAGGGGGTTGTAGTAGATATTTGTCTACCAAACTGGTGGAAAGTTTTTTTGAAGTAAAAACATGATTTTATGTGTGTCAAGTGAATGTATTTTGCAGTTGTAGCTAAGAACTAGTCCAAAACAACCATAAATATCTGATATGCCTTTAATGGAAGTATTATTTTCTGTTTATTTTTTTGTCATGAGCTGATTAAAACATTTCCTCATTTCAGAATCATAATCAACAGTCATTAAGAGGTGGGTACCTGGCTAGAGTTGCAAACACTTCCTTAGCTTATCAGTTTTTCTATTGAAAGCTTAATTTTCTGATGTTACGATATTGGAATAGAATGTATTTTTTGTAACTTGCTCAATTTGATATTTAAAAAAAGCTTATCAGAGACATGTCCTTGTTACATGAGAGATCTATTGGCAACTAGCATCAACTCTTGCTTAACTCACTTGAGATTATCTGACAGGTCTCGCAGTAGTTGTATTCTGAATCACTCGGCTTATTGTGAGCATCATGAATGCTCTTTAATTTCATCACCAATATGGTATTTTTCCCCCTTTCAGATTTCTTGATCTGCTCGCCACTGTATTTTTTGTTGTGCAAAGGTATGTAAAGACATTAGTTTGACAAGAAATGCATTGGTATCTAGACCATTAAGTGTATGAAGAAATGCATCAATGCATGTAAATTGAGGCGTTTTGCCTTTTATCTGACATCACAGGGCTCTACGTTAGTTTTTGGCTTGGCTGTCCGACAGGACAACTGGGGGCTCACTTTCACCTGTCTGAAATCTCAATTTACCTGTTTGTTATAAAAGGTTTAATTCATCATTGTAAATACCGGGTAGTGCCTAAATAGTCCATGGAAAAATTAGCTAGACCTTGATTGTTTATCAACAATAGTCTCTCGAACTAAGCTGATTGATATGATAAAATGATAGTGAAAAGAAACTATTGTACATGTCCCCTTTGTTACCTGGGGTGGCCATTTTGAAAGTGCTGCCTACTGTAGTCTTACAAAAAGCACGCTCATTGGTTAAAACTTGTGATGGTATTTACTTAACCACAAACATAGCCGAAATATGTGATGGCCCTGCATCACTCATTTACATGAAATAATATTTTCTGAAATATTGTTATCACTATATATGCGCAACAATATTAATTAAGAACCAAAACTCTTGTTGGAAATAAATTTAACTTGCGAAGAATCTACAGGCTCCACATACTCTTCAAGAATTTCTAACAGTTTACAAATTTGATAGAAAGCTTTGCCACAAAATATCTGCCGGCCCTTAGTATAAATTCAAATTTGTTGTCAGGTGTTAAGTAAGAAATTGGAATTTAATTTCAAGATAATCTCTCAAATAGGGATGCCAATCAATGCATTAATTGCCAACCTATTAAAATATAATACAAGTTAAACTTGGTGACATCTTCAATCCAAGTTTAGATGTTGAGTGTGGTGAGTGGGCCGTTTGTGTGTTACTTATTTGAGGTACCAGTTGTAATGTCACATGGAGTTCCTTGTTGATACAAAACTTGTTTTCATTCTGATTTGGTCTGAACATATCATATCTACAGGGCTCCAGACTAACATTTTGAGTTACTTGCCCGCAGAGCAAGTTTCAATGGCACCAAAGATGCTAAATGTTAAAAAGTAGGTTGCCCGCAGTACAATTTAACTTGCCCCTGTACGTCAGGCATATGTTAGTCCAGAGCCCTGATCTAATGAAAAATAATTGTGAATTAGTTCCATCTTGCTATGTTGATTTTGGAATAAATTTACAAGGTATTGAAAGTGACAGTAGTGGCAATGTTCAACTGTATATATGTCACAATATCAGTCGACATTCACATTTTCAGATCTCGTGGGTCCATGCCATACTCTTTCAACATTTCATTGTAAGTATTCAAACTTGCGAGAAATAGGCTTTGTTTTCCAAATTGTACGTTAGCTTTACTAGCCATGCGTCTTTGGTAGACATGCACCAAAACATTTACTTACTATATGTCATAATGATGTGTACCAAGATACACGCAATACGAATCGTATGCTACATCAATAAAATGTTTTATCAGAACAAAAAGATACTTTGAACACTAAATATTGCCACACCAATGATTTGGCAACAGTGGAGATCAGGGACTGAATCTCTGTTGCAAAATATATTTCATGTTTGCACAGACATTTAGACTTCAATTTTGCAACGAAATAAATCAATTTTGATAACCATTTCTACTGCAATTACTTTGCATTGCATTGCATTGTTTTTATCAGATTACAGTATCTACAGGAAGTTAAGGAGCTGGTGAGCAGCTGATGAAACAGCCTAGATATTTCCATGAACTAAGAGTTATTGTAAAAACAATGATTTAGTGTTGGTAGATAATGTATACATCTAGCTATAATGTATACATCTAACAGTCTAACCCTGAGTAAAGCAACTTGGTCAGAGGGGACCTTGATCTCCATCTTGCAAGCATGTCTTTAGCAGACATCTTCACAGAAACGGCATAACAAATTATCATTGATTGGTCTCGATGCAAGTTCTAAACTAACCGGAAGGAAGTAGTGCACAGAGTTACTTGAAATTGATGAAGAATAAAAAGTTGAACTGCATTTATAATGAATTGACAACTTTGGACAATTAAAAAAAAAGTTAATCAGTCGATATTATTTCACCAGGCAGATAGACATACAGTAGAGTGCTTATAATATAGTTAACTGTTCTACTAATAAGTGTCGGCTGTAAGTTATGAATACGTGTTCCGTAAAATAGTTGATTCCTACTTTTGCCATCATCTGTTCATTTGTTTACTGAATGGAGTTCATACGAGGCATCCACATGCATTGGCCAACAGGCAAAGTACAACATATTTAGGACTATCATGCTAGTACCATCTTTATTCTGTATATATTTCACTCCAATGAAATAGGTTGTTTCAACAGATCAGAATCTATTTCAAACTTGTATTCCATGATAATCAGGAATTTAATACCACATGGCTGTATCTTTGTGTAGCGATACAAAGCCTTGCGATATGATGTGCAAATCGTCAAAGCTTTGTATCGCGGTGCACCAGTGAATCGGTGCACCTCTAGTCATTGGGTGTATCTCGTGTGTCTTGGTTGTATCTCCAGCCCTGTGTCTTGGGTGTATCTCGTGTGTCTTGGGTGTATCTCCAGCCCTGTGTCTTGGGTGTATCTCCAGCCCTGTGTCTTGGTTGTATCTCCAGCCATGTGTCTTGGTTGTATCTCCAGACATTGGATGTATCGCCAGCCATGTGTCTTGTGTGTATCTCCAGCCATCTGTCTTTGGTGTATCTCGTGTCTTGGTTGTATCTCCAGCCATGCGTCTTGGTTGTATCTCCAGATATTGGATTATCGCCAACCATGTGTCTTGGGTGTATCTTGTGTGTCTTGGGTGTATCTTGTGTGTCTTGGTTGTATCTCCAGCCATGTGTCTTGGTTGTATCACCTTCCACGTGTCTTGGATGTATCTCCTGGGTGAATCTCCAGACATGTGTCTTGGATGTATCTCCTGGGTGTATCTCCAGACATGTCTTGGGTGTATCTCCAGACATGTCTTGGGTGTATCTCCAGACATGTCTTGGGTGTATCTCCAGACATGCGTCTTGGGTGTATCTCCAGACATGCGTCTTGGGTGTATCTCCAGACATGCGTCTTGGGTGTATCTCCAGACATGCGTCTTGGTTGTATCTCCAGACATGTGTCTTGGATGTATCACCATCAACTGTGTACAAGTATGCTAATATCTTCACAAACACCAGCCCAGTCAACACTCTCAACATACAACAATTATTAAAATGTACACATGCTCTGCTTAGTTGGTTATGTTAGTGCTTTGTGCAAACTTAAGATTTTACCATAATTATCAGAACCTATCTTTTCCTTACAGATTTTTGTCTAGTTCCGAACAATGCAAATTAAACCTTGCTTTAAGGTTGTGTTGTAAGGTGAGTACAAACAAAAAAGAGAAGATATGTTGTTCAGGGTATCGTTTTTCGAAGCTCTCTTAGCCGCTAAGGGACCATAGCACTCTCTTTGCCGATAGCTAATACATTGCTAAGAGAGTGCTATGGTCGCTTAGCGGCTAAGAGAGCTTCGAGAAACGATACACAGATACATTATCTAGTATATGTGATGATCATTTCCACAAGGATTACACGCTTCAAAGCAGGTATCAAAATTAATATTTACCGGGCCATTTCTCCCAGTGCTAAAGGTATTCTAAGGACTAGTAGAAATTCATTTAATTTGTTGTATCACTATTTGGGCTAGTAAGTTTTATCCTTAAGTTTCTATCGCTGCAAATCTTTCAATGTAATTGTATGCAAGTACATTTCATACCGACATTAGTTTATGTTCACTTAGTTTCCAATGTTGTTCCATGCCATTAAATACTTGTTAAAATATGTCCATGAGGTTTGTACCTTGTGTAGCTATTGGCAGGGTTTCTCTGAACGTGCAATCCTTCGTTCCATACGCAAAAAAACGCATGCATATTCTGCTACGCGTCCTGGAATCACTTTATTAAAAATAAAATTGACAACTTTAGATTCATTTCATCTTATTTCTAAATTTGTTACATCACTAGAAGAGACTAGCATAATATATTAACATCAAATAACGGTCAAATACTCTAGTTACTTTAGTTAAACTCTATATTCACTCACTCACTCTAGTTACTTCCGAGTGTATGTGAAATGCATGGGACTCCCCTTTTCTAACTCAGGACGCAAAAAGTATATCGCCATGCGTCCCCGGAACTAGTAAAAAACCAGTTGTGGCCAATATTAATTCAATATTTTTTTAGATTGAACTAATGGACTTGATTTTCAAATATTTCGTGGTTTTATTTACTGATGCTGTTGCTTTCAGATCGCATTCCAAAGTGAGGGCAAGTCTTAACGAAGCATTCTCAAGCTACCACAATTTCAGTCAAAAAGTGCCTAACTTTCAGGTATAGGTTTTTCTTTCTTGAACTCTTATCTGGTAATCTATACTGCATTAACATTTTGACATTTGATTAATTTAGTAGTCATGTTTCTGATCATTTAAAAAAGAATCACACTAATTCAATCTGATCATTCAGCCTCCTCGGGCTACTTCTGACATGATGTGTGAAGAAGTCTGATATCAGCACTTGCAAATCAAGCCTTTGCCCCTCTCTTTAAAATACTGTTTTCTCAAAACCTATTTAAAGGATGTATAAAATTCTGGATTTAAAAGATTGATTTAATTAACTTAAATGCAGAATATCATGGTTGATTGACCTATATAATGGACACACAAATTTCGATCTGAGACTAATTGGTCCCGATTTGTTCACCCAAAAGTATTTATTTACTGATGTACTTATCCCCCAGCACTCGATAGTTATAAAAGTTCCGCCTTTTACTTTGATACATCACTGTTCTAAGAAGGAATGCAAGCAAACATTAGAGTTACGTCCCCTTTGAATGGTGTGTAAAGAAGTGCTCGTCTATCGGGGGGGGGGTTGCATTGGAGATTTGTCAACCACACATCGATGGAAAGCTTTTTGAAAGTACAAACATGATTTTATGTATGTCAAGTGAATGCACTTTGCAGTTATAACTAAGAACTAGTCCAAAACAACCATAAATATCTGATATTATGCCTTTAACATATAGTACAAACTAATAAATTGTATTTTTGTTTATTAGTTCATTCTGAAAAGTATATTATAGACATTATCTACCAAATATTGGCATTATAAGTGATGTCGTGAAGATAGTCTTATACAATTTTTCTTCAACAGGAAATGGGAGTTACTTATTCCTTCCAAACGAGAGGGAATGCACTATAGCTGGTCAGTATAGCTTAGCTTTCTCTTCTCAATGATAAGTCGTTTTCATTTCAATTTCAATGTTTGGTTTGCTTTTTAATTACATTAATTTCCTGCAAGTGTATTCATGCTCAGACGTAAAACAACTCATGATTCGCTCACCTGCAAAGTGTAACGGACTTGGCTTGTTTATGTTAGTCTGAAAGTTTCATGCTGCAAGTGTCATGGTCTAACACCACCTCACTCACCCAGACCAGCCTTTGTTCAGCTGACCGTATGATCCCATGCAATCTAGTGTTGCCATACCCTTATTTAATGACATTAGTTTATTTAGTCTTGTAGGGTCCAGTAGTAGTGGTCGACTAGTCTCAAACTTTTATTGTTGCAAATGGGTGACAGATTCCCGCAGCGACGTTAAAACTCCATATTCACTCGCCATATTCACTCACTCACTAGTCTAAAAAATATTTGCAATGATAGGCCTGGTAAGTGGTGGGTACAGCATGTAAACTAGCACAACTGTGTTGCTTTGCGCTTCGCAAATAATCACTACAGTAGACTGTAGCCACACTAGCTATGACCTAATATGGGAACGATGTATTTTATAAACTGGTTCTTAATGAATGCGCAGTCGGATGAGCTTGCCGCTTATC
>JAVCKX010033838.1:0-14323 GCA_034780695.1 Lepetodrilus gordensis | reverse complement strand
ATAGATAGATAGATAGATAGATATAGACATAGATATATATTATGATGCAGTACATTATTATGGTTAATGACACGATCATATTTAAGCTTGATTTATTTCATAGCATGTTTAGAACATATGTCTATGTGAGAGTGTGATTCCCTCCTCTCTCAAAAAAAGTAGTTCTCCCTAGATTTCCTATTTATTTCGCACTTTTACGGAATGCGTTCTCCGAGACTCCATCACACTCTATGAAGCATCTGCTGGGATGTACACTTTTGATCCATTATCATACGATGTGTAAACATTTTTGTTCTTTATTGGATCGTTGTTGTTTATCAGACACACAATCTGATTGACTTATGCTATATTACGGTCAGGGGCGTAACTATTAGACTACGGGGTCATTGCCTGAAGATAAATTTGTCTTTAGAAAGAAGCTTCACGACTGCGGCACATTATAGACTGACTGATGTCATAGCAGTGGTTAGCACACGTTCCTATATACATCAGATCCCGTAATCTCACGGAGTACTGCGGCAGCTGGTGATGTACTTATGCAATACGACATGACATTAATATATCGTTACAACACGTCCAACTAAATGTTCTATCATCGAAATGTAAAATATTCCAAGCGTGGCTAATCACTGAAGGTTGAAAACATAAATTTGAGAGTCTTACGTTTCTTTTTGATACGCGGACATTTTGATGATCTGTAGCAATATTTAATTGCTAGCAGGCAGATTCGCTCCGTACGTATGGCAAAAAAATGTGTAAACATACACGCCAATGTGTTAAAATGTTGGATTTGTGAAATAACCGTCTTGAGTCATGTTATTGGGATCATATGATATGGTATGTAATGGTATGATATGGTATAATATGATGTGACATGACATGGTGCGGTATGGTACGATATGGCATGGTATGATATGGCGTGATAGTATGGTTTATATTTGAGCAATATATTTTCTTCCTTCCAAACACATTTTAAAAAAACAAGTGTTACTTTTAAAACATTTTCAGAGGGCCTGCGTGTATGACTGCGCCAACACAATCCAGAATCATGTGTTTTGGAAAGCATATCAGCATGTGTATTTGATGATCAAACAACCTACTCCACAAAATTAGATTTAATGGACTAATTAAGGCAATTTAACGAGAAGCAATTTATTGCCTACATGTAGGCGATGAACATCAAAGCTTTTAAGTGCCTACACGTAGTGCCTGAGAATTGCACTACCTATATACATGTAGGTAATGATAGCTAATGCGCACACGTGCATCTATAGCTGACAACAACCAACGTTACTTTATGAAATTGTTATCAGAGGTAAAGTCAATTGTTAGTATGAGTTTATACACACACACAAACACAAAACGTTTTGCACTCAAATCCCAATGTAAAATGTGATCTCAACATGAACTCATACTCAAAAAGGTTCCATAACTTGTGAGCCAGGGTATCGTTTCTCGAAGCTCTCTTAGCTGCTAAGGGACCATAGCACTCTTAGCAATGCATTAGCTATCGGCAAAGAGAGCGCTATGGTCCCTTAGCGGCTAAGAGCGCTTCGAGAAACGATACTCAGGCCAATACGTGTATCTCTGACATTAGCATGCTTGTCTCATCTGACTCAGCCGTGGCTTCGTAGTCGTATTCATCCACAGCACAGAGCAGAGCACTACTACAGCACAGACATACCGTGGGACAAATAGCGTAAAACTAACTCTGTCATTTAGTTCTGCAGACAGGTAAACAAACGTTGCAGGAATGCCACCAGGTAAACACACTGCATGTAAAAACGTGCGGTGCTCCTCACTGCAAGCAATGGGCTCGGTACAAAGTGAATCAATGTTCCTTGCAGTTAACGTGCGTTCTCTTTCCTATTCTATAATTAAAATGACGGGAGTAATTATTCTCCACGAATATTCATTACTTTCAACTCTCAGTCGAGAATTGCAGGATCTTAGCGTGTAATTGACAATAACGTATGAAGTCTATCACTGTCAACGCCAGTTGTTGACCAAATGGAAAGGTCACGTGGTATCAACATCAAACGGTGGTCAATCAGGTGGCCACTACTTTGAGGATATTTACTTGTGATCGTCTACTATTATATATAGCCAATGGACGCGCAAAAGCTCCAGAACCAAACCAGTTTAGCGTAAAGATGGATGAGTATGGGTCGCATGGAAGACGCTAAGACGACAGGGGAGATTACTTAAATATTACAAATGGTGCATCGTTGTTCTAAACGCTCACCACCGACGCGTAGCCTTTCGGTGATAATAAATGTGTTCGTGGCTGACTTCTGGCGGTATCACGGTTCTACTGACCATTGTAACTCCTTATTTCCGTGACTAGTTGTCCAGAGCAGCTATATACATTGTATACGAAAGAATCCCTACGATTCTACGAAATGACATATATTTGGATAAAAATACAAATAAATTAAAAAACAACAACATCTCTCTGGAAAGACATCATGATTCAATGCAAATAAAAATAGAAGGATGGTGGATTATGCAAGTTTACATGCAAGATCGACTGTTAGTAACTTTTACAAATATTCTATGGATTACATTTAGAAGTTTCTATCGATTATCTTACATTTTGTTTGTTTATATATTCTGTTGGTGTTACATTATTTTGGTTGTACAGGGCATACCATTCTTAATATGTGACGTGCCTACTTCTGTTTAAATATGTTGATCATAACGTGCCATAAAGTAACTAATATCATAATACCGGTAGCATAGAGTTTAATTCAAATATTAGCATGGTTGTAAAACTGTTTAGAACAGTATGGTTTTCAAGATAAGATATGTTTATTAAATATTGACCTACACGTGTTCGAAGGTACCACCTGCTAAGGGACCCTGCTAAGCACAATCGGGAAATAATTTGTTCCATGTTATTGGAGTTAGTGCTGACTAACGCTGGTGTGAAGGTGAAATCAGCTGACATTATACGCCCACTAATCTTGGCATCATGTAGTGTCTATGACTAAATAGTGATGACACTATAGTACCCGACCCTGTGAGTCACTAAGACAACACTAAGCCAAGTCAGAGGCGAGGAGTCATATAACATAAGGAGGATGTGTATACGTGCCTGGTATAGTAGCTTTATTGTTTAACCTAGAAGTCATGGGAAAGAGATATAAATTTGCAAAAGCACGTACTTCTCTCGAGAAAATACTAGATATATTTAAAATCCTTTAAAATACAGTCGACCCCCGTTTATTCGGTCAGTTGCTTTCGTGCGGATAACTGAATTTCCGGATATCTGAATTTGGCAAGAGTTGCCACTTTTCATGTAAATTATAAAACAAACACATATATAGACGCCTTGACTTAATTTATCACACATAAGTTTTATATTATACGATCGGTGCAACATGCTATCATCTGCTGATCATACATGGCTTTATATTTATCTTCAAGACGCGGGACAGTCTAATTGTTGGCAGTGATAACGATGTTCTGTTAACTCAATTTCAAGGCCAGTCTGACACTGATTACCGATTAAGTGATTGCAATTCTTTGATGTTAACTCAACTTTTAATCCATTGGAGGTCAACTTTTAATATACACGGGTCGACTGTAATGCATTTTGTAATGGATAGTGTTTTCAATATTGGACAGCTTATCCTAGAAGAGAATCTGAAAGAAATAGACATTATAAAATGAAAAGGCACAGTACAACGACAATATTCGACTCATTCTCAATCAAAGGCACATACGCGCATACACACCCCCGCATACACACAGCAGACACGACACTGCCACGCATCACAATACACCTCGAAAACCCTATCCTTAAAACAACCCCACATCGCGTCGCACAGACCAGACACCCAAAGACACCCCATCACGCCGTACCACACCCTAAAACAGACACCATGCGCACACCTCCCGATTAGTGTAGGCGCCCCGATTACCAAGCATTTCCGAGAATGGTTTCACACCCAATCCAAAGATTTGTTCAGAATTCTCATTTGAATTTGAACATGAAATCATACTAAAACAAACCTCGTAATTTCCGAGCAAGAAGCTCCAATACACCCAAACCCTTATCCCAATACCTTATAACACACATTCTAGTCAATGATCAATTCACTTCATCCCTTACTACCAGACATTCACTACACCACGCTTTAAATTCTTATACTACTGTGTTTTTTATTCACACATGTACACGCAAGAACAACCATAACTCTACCAGATCAGAGAAAAATAGTACATTTCTAGGAAAGTGTTTCTATTTCGTTGTAGTGATTCGTCTAATTGCAATAGGTTAGTGGAACAATATAAATGTTCCAATCAGAATATAATACTTATTCTATTTCGTTGTATTTCTTTAATCTACCATTAAAGAAATACAACGAAATAGAATAAGTATTATATTCTGATTGGAACATTTATATCAATAGGTTAATGGAAATATATACATGTTGCATTTAGAATGTAAACGGAGTCCACTAGATCTCAAATATATCTAAAAATAATCCAGCTGACGTCATTGCGATGCTTCTTTTAGCAGAAAGGAAATGGATGTTTGTGCCCCGGGTGATGTCAGATTACTGTCTAAGGAGCAAGATCTTCAGTTTAAGGACCCACTTGAGCAGTAGAACAGTACTACTGTTACTTAATATCAAGAGCTAGTTGGTGAACAGAATACAAATTTCAATTGCCTTGTCATCCAGATAAATAAAATATAGTATTGTATGTCCATTAAATGGCCCACGTTTGACACATTGGGAATCTTACAATTCAAACTATTAATTGTCATGTAGAATATCCGTAATCCAATCTGGTCATACGAAATCTATCTAAATTACATATCATTCAGAATACAAACTGCATTATCCTTTCTCAGTTTGATGTACACTGTTTTCAACAGAAACTGAATTGTATGTCCTGAATAGTATCACAAGAAGAACAATTACAATACCATTTTGAAATGTCCCACAAAATGACGCTAGGCAACACGGAAAGCTATTTCTTGTATTCGGAATTTTAGCATTTTTAATCAGAGACATTTGGCGTGGCGTTCCTTAGCTTGTCTTGCTTGCAGGAGTTTTCTAAATGCCACAAGAGATCTGTTCTAACAATCAGCGACCGTCGGGGTGTCGTCTACTGCTCGTGCACAGCTCGAGCCTAGGAGCGTGCACGAAACCCGAAACCTCCAGCCTTGTGCCATAGGCCAGTTGTGAAATTCGAGTAGAGTCGACTCGTTTTAATGGATCCTCAAGCCGTCCCGCGAAGTCATCTGGAGATACAGAGAGGAACAACCGAGAGGGGAGCTCCATTTGACACTTGTTGCATTCTGAGCGAGCAGACGAGACCTCGGCCGGGCAGACGATCTCGTGCAAGAGCAGACGTGAGGGTTGGTGCGCGCGTGAGCTCAGAGTCCCACTTGACTGGTAGCACCACCGACAGACAGCTCTTCTTCTTGGCACCTCTCCACTATGCCGCGGATATTCATGATAACAAACCGGCGATATTTCTCTGATTTCCGTGTGGAGAGGGAAGCCCCCTCTATACCTGTAACCACCTATCAAGGTAAGTGCAAGCGTTAGATAGCCACAGTCGTCTTCTTGTTTAGAGGCCGGTGGTTGAATGTGGCCACTGATGACCTGGTCAGTGTTCGAGCACGTGCAGGTGTGCGCGGGTTGTTTTTGTTTACGTCTTCCTGTATGGTAGAAATATATAATTACTAATCCATTGTCCTCTCGTATTTACAAGTGTATTTAGCTTCAATATGATTTCCAGAATACAAAAACACGAACTTACTCATTTTCGTAGGTAATTTGCCATCTCATATTCAGTTTACAAAAATATGTGTAGAACATTATGCCGTTGTGTTCTTTAGGTCATCTCAAGTATATTATTTAAAAGAACGTACTATATGTACAGGTAAGAAGTATATTGGTCATGTCTAAGACAACATATCTAAATTTAAAATAAAAATACATAAAATAAAGGTATTGTTGTATCTCTTACAAACTCTCCAAATATATCTCTTTAAATTAGAATGTATTTCTTTAATTATCATACTGAGACTTGTTAGGCTAAGTCTTGTAGGAAGTTCCTAAGTTTGCATGGTGCTTGGTGGTGAAGAATATCGGTAGCAGAGGCAAGGCACTATGAACACGAGTTCTTTGTTCAGGGAAGAAGGAGGACCCTGGCAGATAGGCTGTCACCTGATACGCCCTCTGTTCGCCTAACTCTGTCATACCCACGGCGGGGTAGTCTGCCAGCTAGATGGTAAAGTGAATCCTTTTTGACGTAAAATACAAGACCATGTGGGCCTTTCGCTCTAGTTGCAGAAGCTCCACGTTCTAGATGTGTATTGTGGCATCGGCTTCCAGTGAAGTCTCGCGTCAAGCCTGTCTGTTCCTCGTCTTCGAGGCAGATGTTTTTATAAGTCATTAGAGGTGCCTTGCCTTGTGCAGAGACATCAATGAGATAGTCGCTCTCGTAATGAACTTTTTTTTCTCTCTGATGTGTTGCATCATCTGCAATCGTTTAATGTGGTAAATTCAATCGTCATGTTCATTACATGTATTTTTAATCGAAATTTGTATTTAATTGAAATAAATAAATATCGACAAGCTTTAACCAGGCAATGTTTATTGTATTTTATTTGGGTTTTCAATTAATTGAATGTATCTACAGTATGTTCAATATAAAATGGAGCTAATAGCTATGTCTTAGCCCATGACAAGGCGGTCAATGTAAACTATGTGATCAATAAGACATTATGAATTGGTGTTGCATTTATATACATTCGAAAGAACTCTAGATTATCTGGGGTTTTTTTTGTTGTTGTTTTTTTGTGTACTTCCAACTAAAATCCATCTCAAGAAGCATATCCCATAGTAATTTAGAAAGAATGACTTGGACAGTAGTTGCATATCAATGTTTTAAAAAAAGGTTTCTTAGAGCAATTCCAAATCGGCAAGTATTCTCAAGAAAAATAAGAATGTAAATAGTGAACGATATATTTATCCATCTCCGTTTTACTACGTATGATGAAAGTCCATCACCCCAAAAAAAACCATCTGGTTAAAGAATATACTGAACGTATACTGGAGACTCTAGGCAGTAAAGCACACACTGCCGTATGTCACTAAGCCTGTGTTGCTATGCCAGAGCTCTGAAGTTCACAGCTCATTTGAATACCCACTCCCTACACTCGTCCTATCTCTGGCTAGAATGGCCAAACCAAAGGTCTGTGTGTGGATCCAACGTCCTCATGCTAACAGTCTTCAGACAGTAAAGTAGGAAAATATATACCATCAGTGTTTTCCTTTACTACTGACGTCTTAATTATTCTAAATAATAATTAAAACGTCAATAGCAGATGAAAGCAATGATGTTGTATATTTTCCCACTTGCAGTAAAATAAATAAGTGCATCAACTTAAAACTAAAATAACAGGTTACGTACTACAGTTAAGAATAAGTATCTAGGTAAAAGGACATTAGTACACAATAATAAAGTAGTAGTAGTATACTATGGTGGTAGTATCAGCAGTAGTTGTAGTAGTAGTAGTAGTAGTAGTAGTAGTAGCAGTAGTAATAGTAGTAGTAGTAGTAGTAGTAGTAGTAGTAGTAGTAGTAGTAGTAGTAGTAGTAGTAGTAGTAGTAGTAGTAACAGTAGCAGCAGTAGTAATAAACAGTACTAAATCAATTCATCCATAAAACTAGTGTAAAAGCAGTCCAGTCTACTAGTCTGTTTACATGATATATGAAGCTACGTCTGGAGGAATGGAATCCCCTCTTGAGAAGTAATATACTTGAAGACAATAGCTATCAATCGGAACCCCCTTCTTGTGCATTGCTCCTTCTAGATAAGAATTCCCTCCAGGCGCCCCAAACTCGTCCAAGAAGCGAGAGGCTTCGGTGAAGTGTTTGGTTGACCCATAGTTATAATATACCACCTGCCGCGGAACATGTGGGTCAAATATCGCCTTTCCAAAACATCATCTTTCTTTCAAGTTGGCAGCTGCGGGTTATCACTCTCCGTCTTGGGACCGCTGAGCAAAGGCAGCTCAGGTCACGTGATTGGTCAGTGGTTCTGGCATTAGCAGTGTCTTGTACTAATGGGAGAGTGTTCCGAGGCGGCTAGGAAATATATACGATGTTTTTATTTTGAAAGGATGAGCGATAAAAAGTGCTTTATGGTAACAGATAGCTTCTGTTTTGATTGATAGATTAGTTATCGTGTAACCGTGTTTTGAATGTTTATCTAAATATGATATGGAGTTTTTATCAACAACATGTTGAGTAAAACTGTAGAACGGTTCATTAGATTTTACCCTCAAGTAATTTGCAGGTCCATCACCCTTTGAAATCTTACTTGACCCAAAAAAACAAATTACCAAAATGTGGCAATAGTTCCTCCTTCCTAAGAAGCTAAACATTAGCGTTCATGGTCGATGGCCATAGATTAAACACTCATGTATTCGTCGATGCACTTGCAACATTTCACGATGAAGAATACCTCGGGAATTATGTAGCGATTAGTCTGTCATTGTAACACGGCCAGCCCTCCATCATTAGAGTATTAGAAATGTCAGAATCCTACTGCTCGGCTGTGGTCGGACGTCCAGTATCTACCACCTCCACTACTGCAGACATCCACAGCTGTCCGTCATTTACTTTGTAATGGGTGTTTAGACTTTCTCTAGAAGTGGCACGCAGGTTGCAAAAGGTTTTCCAACTGTTGACATTCGCACTAGACAAGGATTAAGGAGCCCATTTCCTGCGGAAATCGCCCTTACATATGCACAGTGATAGAGTTGGTATTCATTACTAGAAAGGACATTAGGCTTTGGCAGTGCTATGTTTTGAAGCACGGCAGAGCCTTCTGCAAGACTGTAGCTTCAGGATGTTATGAATTAAATACCTAATAGCCTACTTGCAGTCCTCTGAACTATGTTAAAAATAAAGTAACCTAGATAGCTGGCATCATTCAGCACACCGTATCGTTCAGTGTTGTATGCATGTGAATAACAATTAATATTAGACTACGTATTACTGTAGATTATTTTGCAAAGTGGCATGGATTTGCTAGCATCATTTTAGGCATTAATAGCTTTGGTCTGGTCTAATCTTGTGAAGGTGCATACAGATGTGTTTGCATATTTATGCATTAAAAATAAAATTGTTGATATCAAATGGCCATCTTTCCAGACACACATTTATAACAATTGTAGCTAGATACCAGATTCCATTTGGGATTAGCCTTCCCCCCATAATTGCCAAAGATTGCAAATCGTCCCGACCGAAAATGATGCAGAAAGGGGAAAGTCCCCACAGGATATGTAAAGATTGTTTTTTGTTCTCAAATAATGTTCATTTAATTATTGTTAGTATATGATGTACTTCTGTTGCAGAAAAGCCACCGAAGAGCGTCTCCTCAGACGATGGAGGGGAAAGTGACGCCAGTAGCTGCTCGGGGTCGCCCCGGTCCCACCCTAGAACAGACATCCCCTCCGACTTCGACTACGGCTGGGGCGACTGCCGTTCTCACGCCTCGTTGCTGTATGATCTCATGACCCAGAGCCCCAGGAAGAGCGCCTGTCGAGACCTCCCGGACCTCCAAGATCTCCCAGACCAGGCCGTCGACTACAGCTTGGACCCAGAGAAACAGACTTTCGTCGATGTCAGCAAATATGAAGCCAGGAGGTCGCTGAACGAGCTCCTGAGCCCGCCAGAGAGTCCGGACTCGCCTGACAACTACATCTGCGTGGAGTGCGGCAAGCGGTACAGTACGTCCAGCAACCTAGCCAGACACAGACAGACACACCGCAGCGTCAACGACAAGAAGGCCCGGAAATGTCCCCACTGCGAGAAGGTGTATGTGTCCATGCCCGCCTACAGCATGCACGTCCGTACACACAACCAGGGCTGCGAGTGCCCCTACTGCGGCAAGAAGTTCAGCCGGCCGTGGCTTCTCCAGGGTCACATCCGGACCCACACCGGGGAGAAGCCGTTTACCTGCCAGCAGTGTGGGAAGTCCTTCGCCGACAAGTCCAATCTCCGCGCTCACGTCCAGACGCACTCCACCGAGAAGCCTTACGTCTGTGGACGATGTGGCAAGGCCTTCGCTCTCAAGAGCTATCTGTACAAGCATGAAGAGTCGTCCTGTATGCGAGGACAGAGGTACAGGCATTAAGTTACATTTACGACATCACGTTTGTGGACCAAGCGACCAAAGACTCATCATCTCTGCATCACAATCATAGCGTTATCGCCGGAATCATCCTCTCTCAAAGAGAGCCATTTGGAGACTATTTTTGTATGCCTTAGCCCCCTCCCTTCATCTCACGATGTGCAATCAGCCCTTTTCCTACGACCGTCCATGAACTATGATGACAGTAGTCTTGCGATATGCCTTGTAGACACTAACTGACTAGAAGTGCCAAACATGCGCTAGGTTTATAGCGTAGACGTTACCTGTGCTTCCGTACAGAAAGTCCCCGTGTCTTGAATTTGTTTGGATTTTGTGTGGTGTGTTTTCATCTAACGACACATCAGTCACGACCACTGGCTGACACGCCTACCATTGTCCGACATCGTGCACACTGTGCTGGAACAACTGTCTATTTATTCACTATTTATTTGTTTTTTAACTTTTATAACTTAATTGTTATTAGTATTTATAGAAGCATACAGAGTGCTAAGGTAGTTGTGTACAGTCTGTTGGGAAGTAATGTTAAACTTGTCTTGTCGACTGTTATTGGTGCTATTTCTGTTATGTTTTACAGATAGATAGAATTTAGTTTTAACCAACGAAGACTGCTCTTAAAATGTCCTGTTTCAATTAGATTCTTCTTTTGAATTCATAATTTTATTGTTCGTTCAAGAACCAAAGTTACAAGACAAGATGTTGTAACGTCTTTAGATAGTTTGTACCTCGTTATTAGTTACATTCGAATCGAAATTTCTGTGTCTTATTTGAATATGAAGTCACAACTGTAGATGACAAACATCTGATTAATTTGGTCAGTTGAGATTATGAATAATTTAATTTCATTACATCGTATTGTATATCAATGATGAAAGTATCACTGTACGTCGACGCGACGCTAAATCGTGTATGGGTTATTTTTCGTGTTTTTTGTCCTTCACCATCAAAAAATGTCCAAAATACAAGTTTGATTAAATATAAATAAACATTCCTACTTGATCTATATAGACGAAACCAGTTAATCACTTCCGGTGTCATGTCATCATTACGTCACCATAACGTTCCACGTCATCATCACTATAAGCCGTCATCTCATTCAGCGTCATAGCCCATACATACTAACCTAAAATTATTCAGTATTTCTGCATTCCTTTTTCTCTGTATCGTCCTACTGCTGTGAGTCTAACTCCAACTATTCCTATGCAATTGTTTCTATTTTTATAAGTCGTAACGTCATTTTAATAATTATAATCTTCATTATTGTCATTTCGAGTGTGCAGTTGTATTGTGGCGTATATAGATGTTTTCCTTTGAGTTGACTGTTTTGTGAATTTCTTCACGTGTATCATATCCCTGACCTTCTTTTTAAACATATTTATTTATTTATCAATGCATGTTTGTGTGACATTGTGTTTTGAGTGGCATGGGTGCTATGATATTTATCCTAAATATACGTTTAGTTTTGTCTTTCTATTTCAATTACAATAGAAAGACAAACCTAACATAGTCATATAATGTATCGACATTTTCAATAATTTATCTCTATTTATTTAAATTATGTGTCAAAGCGACGCCAATTTCATAAATGTGTTTTATATGGAGTTACTATTTATTCTGGATTTAATTTATTTTTCTCGTACGAATGTGGATACCATGTGTAATATGGTTATTGAGGTAAAACAAGACTCTGGCTCAAAGATGTATGTAGTCTAGTCTAGAAACCGGGTTGAAAAACGACAAATACATTCAAATGTATTTTAAATATCATTTTAATGTTATTATCATATTCACAGTCAACGATAAATTGACCAGGCCATCATCTATGACAGCTAAATATGTTTTTATAATGTCATCATTCATATTTATGTTCCTATGTTAGTTTCCGCACACATCAAACAGTATCTTAATATTCCCATAGAAATATTCCAAAAATCATGAATATTTTCACATTATCCTAATATTACTTGTATTAATTTATTAATATATTCTATAAATGGTCATGGAACTTTTGAATAGTTTCCGGTTTACATATCCTTTTATTTATTGTGGCCGTCATGTTCTCGGTTAAATAATGTCTGACTATATTTATGTTCAGGTTTTTAATAGTTTTATTTCGCAAGTGCTATTGATTAAAGTATGCTTCCCCTTCGTGTTCACATCCTGCTGAAAGCAGCCCCATATTCAAACATACACATGTAGTTGGACTATACATCATGTTCATTAACATAAAGCGCGTAGTAATACAATAGGAAACATTCCCGAATGTGGCTTTGTGTCAACAAAATCCTATTTCAAGCAGAAAGATAATTAATGTATAATATTATGCTTTATTTATTTCAGAGAATACGATTTTGTCTCGAACATTTGCATTCAATCAAATGAAATTAAAATGATCTTTTTGTTCACAATCATATTATGTTTGCTTGATATAAGATTATTGTTGACATGCGCGCTCATAAATAACAACCGAAATATATACGAAAGGTGGTTGTTTGCATTTTCCAACTTATCAAATGACGTCCATCTTTACATTTTGGATCTTTTTACAAAGGTAACAGTGTATTGTAATTTTACTATATACATAATTTTAAGATTTACATGCTGTAGTTTTTATACAGTGTTTTGTCGCATTTGCTATATTTATTGAGTGAATAAACTCTAGAACTGAAACTTGTTGTCTTCATTAATGTGTGTTCTGCCAATGAATGTCCTGCCTAAATCCTTCTGAAAAGTAGAAGACTTATAAGACATCCTTGAACAGGACTGATCGAGGAACAGTAACAACCTTGTTGCATCACCATTATTGCACGTCATTGTCGTATTCAATACTGATATTGCCTGACTAGCTTACCAGATATGTACCAAGAAAATATGGTACGGTACTTTTACCAGGGCGTAAATCGAGGCTTACACCGTGGCTTACTATAATAAAACCATGGAATACTCACTAAGTTTCAATCCGTATTACAGTACAACCCTTTTTATTTGTGGAACACAGACCAGCAGCTAGGTCATTGGTTCCAATGTAGAGATCATACGATGCTTCACAAAAGGGTTGTACTGTATAATAGTCCGGTTGTATCTTAGGATGTATGCCATGGTTTTACTATAGCAGGCATTAACGCAGTCTTCTATTTCCGCCAAAACTATCGGAACTCACGACAGTCTCGTGAAAAGAATTCTGAGAAGCTGAAGATGATTGTAGCCAAACAGACAATGCAAATCATCAAATTGGAGATAGTAACTGCAGCATCTGTCCTTGTGTAATATATACGCTACCTATGTCAAGATAACACGTATTTTACCCGCGTCCAAAAAACTTCACTGTGACTGCCATCTAACTTGTGCATTGCATCTGTCTTTGCATATCAGCCAATACATACTGGACGCCTCGTAGTGTAGAAGGGGGAAAAAACGAGGTAAAAATCGTTGTTTTATTCTGGAAAAGTCATTCGGTATATTCGAATGGGCGTAACCTTCCTGGGCTAGCAGATGGTGGGATCATAGGACGGAAGTCTTACAGAGAACTCTCTGCACTGCGGGGAGCGATGCACGCAGTGTCTAGGAGTGTTTGGATTGGATCTGAGACTAGAGAATGAAGTGTTCTCGTCTCGCCGTGGGAAGAAAAAAAGGAAATTTAAAACTTTTTTTCAAACTATTTTGAGATGGAAGTAATAGTCTTTGGCTGAAAGACACCACACCTCAAGAAAGGTTGCTAGCGAAAAGAATTACTATATAAACATCCACGGCCAGTTTAAGTCATACTCGTATACAATACAACAGATAACAGTGTAGCTGAAGACATACTGAATGGACATCGTAGGTCGTATCATTGTTTACTGATTACGGATCCAAGCTAAAACGTACATTAAAACCTTGACAAATATATTTACTAAACTCGAACGTCGAAAATGTGTATTTTTTTTCATAAGACGTCGATGTTTGCTAAAGTATTGGAAATCTTTAAAAAGATATGTGTTTGGGATTTTCTCTAACCTTCTCCCTGCTGAATTGTTCCATTGTGTATGTGTTTTGGGGCGATGATATATATATATATATTTATCACATAACGTAGAGTTTTGGAGTTCAATAAAACCCATGCAATAAATATAAATATTTGCACTAGTGCAATATC
>JAVCKX010033509.1:0-14331 GCA_034780695.1 Lepetodrilus gordensis | reverse complement strand
TTTTTGGAAGTACAAACATGATTGTATGTATGTCAAGTGAATGTATTTTGCAGTTGTAGCTAAGAACTAGTCCAAAAACAACCATAAATATCTGTGATATTATGCCTTTAAACACCGGAATTAAAATTTTGTTTAATAGCATTATGAAATACGATTTCCTGGTGTCTATAGAACACAAATTAAAATTTGTTCGCACCTATTAACTATTATCCAGTTGGGTTTAAATGGAATGCTCCCGAAATTTTAAAATGTAGGCATAACAAAGTTAAAAGTAGCCTACATCTATAGAAACAAATAAACCAAAAACAATGTTATCTATCATTTATATATTACAAGGTATCGTTTATATATTACAATGGTGTCTCAGGTGTGATCCCCGAAAATTTCGAAATGTAGGCCATAAGCATAACAATTGCTATTTTCTGGTATCAGTATATAAATAAAACCCATAACGATATTTATAAGGTGGTGTGCGCACCACAATTTCGAAATGTAGGCTAGGTATGATAACATGCAATTTCCTGTTATCGGTAAATATATTGACATTTAGGCCTACTGGTTCTTGCGACTTTTGAAACACAGGAATAATAGTAGATGTGATTTTCTTTGCATCAGCGGATGGTACCTTGAAGTTGGCATATGCAATGTTGCTTCAAATGTTTACCTTCAGTATATCATAGTTTGTGTTCATTTCAAAGCGTTATGTTCAGCACTTAGTGTTACATTCATTGTTACATTCATTGTTACATTCAGTGTTACATTCAGTGTTACATTCAGTGTTACATTCATTGTTAATTGTGATGCATGTTCAGAGAAATAATTGAAACAATTTTACATAAATTCCAATGATTGGTCCAATGATATAGTCGTGCAGCCGAGGGGTCTAACCGGGAAGTAGCGTACATACGATGTTTTTAGTGGTTTCTGGTAGTTTAGAGTGTCCTGATTCAGAAACTGCATGATGACACGCTGTCATCGTTGGGCAACTTTTTTTTATCGATATTTTAAAAAGACAACTTTTAGAACATAATGATAGCATTTGTTCGGGGTAGGGGTAAATAACATTGCGATATATTTTCAACCAAACAAGGTACAGCAACATATTACCACTCATTATTTGTGTTTTGACATGCTCTACAGTTTTCATTAATTAATATGCAAATTAATTCGATAATTAGGTCAAAAGGTCACAAAATCGGCGTCATTCTAAAAACGAGATGAAAGTATAATCAGAACTGGAAAATAGGGTAAATACATGCAGAAGTTTGATGTTTTATGGTGGTTTGGGTAGTTTGGGGTGTCTAGATTAAGAAAATGCATGATGACACGCTGTCATAATTTTGGGAAACTTTTCTTACCGCAATCTTAAAAATACCACTTTTACCACATGTGTTCGTGGTATGGGAAAATGAAATCGCAATATATTTTCAACCAAACAAGGTACAATAACATATGACCATTCATTATTTGTGTTCCGACATGCCCTATAGTTTGCATGAATTAATATGTAAATTAATTAGATAATTAGGTCAAGAAAGATCACAAGATCGGCGTAACTTTTGTTAACGCCATCTTTAAAATACCATTTTAGAAGATAATGATAAAATGTGTTCGGGGTATGGGAAAATTAAATCGCGATATATTTTCAACCAAACAAGGTACAATAACAAGGTACAAGGTATACTCATTAAATTAATTAGATAATTAGGTCAAGAAAGGTCACAAGATCGGCGTAATTCTAAACACGAGATGCAATTATAGTCAGAACTGGAATGTATGGTATAATGCTGTTTTATGATGGTTTGAGGTAATATAGAGTGTTTTGATGGTTTGAGGTAATATAGAGTGTTCTGATTAAAACAAATGCATGATAACACTCTGTCATCATTGTCCATTATAAAAATGCTACTTTTGGTACATAATAACATACACTTTGTTCAATGTAGAGGAAATTTAAATGAGGATATATTTTCAACGAACCAAGATACAACAACAAATTACCACACATTATTTGTGTCCTGATGTCCTCTACTGTTTGAATTAATTCATATGCAAACTAGGTCAGTAATTGGGTCAACAAAGGTCAAAAGGTCACAACGTTCGTGTTGTGGTGAATAGACCATGGCTCAGACACGACTCGCGTCCACCTTTCCAACCAGTTCATCAAACCAAAGTTATCTTAATCCTTTTAATTGTGTCCAAAAAAAGAGTTCACTTGCCAACAGAAAAGAATAGGGATGAAATGATCAGCTGGTACCCTCGTTAAGGTGTTACCCTAAAATCTCGATTTCAAGTTATGATTTCGAGTACTATATTGATTACGAACATATATCCATTCACTAGATGATGCACACACTCAAGAATACCACGATATAATAAATGAAAGATAATTCAATCGTGCATACGTAGATCTTGTTAATTGGATCATTTACTTTATGATTTGACGGGAAAGTGGTATCTAAAAGGTCTACCATATCGAATATCTTACATGCCGGAAAAATATACCAAAGTTTTGACACTATTGTTTGTTTTACAGCGAGATATTTCATCGACATTCAACAGATACTACTTATATTCTAGAAAGTGTAACAGATCTGTTAACACCAATAGCGTGTTCATAGCATGATCAGTCGATGAGTTATACCAGTTTGAATATGGTGGAAGTACATCTCAAACATATCAATTTGATCAATTATGCGTTAAGAATGTTCGATCACATTTAGTTACATTATGAAAAGCTTTCAAATATAAGATAATTGTACACAGTGTCATCTATCCGTTAACACCAATGTCGTGCTCAAATCATGATTAGTTGATGTGGTATACCAGTTTGAACATGGTCGGGATGCATCTAAATACAATCCAATGTTGACGACATATTCATCAATTATGTTCTATAACATTTAGTTATGTCATTAAACGTTTCCAAGTAGGTCTGAATTATATGCTACAATGTGTCATCAATCTATCAACACCAATAGTGTGTTCATATCATGATTAGTCGCTGAGTGATGCTATTTTTGACATGTACCAATTGTGACGAAATATGCTTAAATTGTATCCTATAAGATATATTTTTATTAGAAAAGGTTTCAAATTAGTACTCATTTATATTCTAAAACGTGTAATCTATCTGGTAATGCCAATATCATATTAATAGTATGATTAGTCGCTGAGGGACGTTAGGTTTAACATTGTGGGGGGTGCATTTCAGAAATACCAGGTTTCATGAAAAATGTTTGAACTATTATATATAACATATTGATATGTCATGAAATGTTTCAATACAGTTCTCAGTCATATTCTACAAAATGTAATATGTCTGTTAACAGCAATATCATGTTCATATCTGGATTAGTCGATAAGTTATGCTAGTTAGAACATGGTCCAGGTGCATATAAAGAATACCAATTTTGACGAAATTTCCTTAGAGTGTCTTCTATTAGATTATAATATACATTTATTTCATTATATGAAAACGATGTTGGTGTTAACATATTGATGCAACTTGGTACAGTCCAATAAAGAACTCTTTGGAAACTGATATATTATAAAATATTCTTGCATATTTTGTCAGAATGTGTATGTTTGAGATACACCTGCACCAGGTTCAAAGTTGCTCCACTCAGCGAATATTCGTAATATGAACACGATATTGGTGTTGACGGATTTATGACACCTTGTATCATATCATTCAGAAGTAATTGTACTATTTTAATGACATAACTATATGTTATATAACCTAAATAACGTATAGTTCGTAAACATTTAAATGTATTAGATGCACCCCTACCATATTCAAATTGGTATACCACACCAACTAATCAAGATTTGAGCACTATATTGATGTTAACAGATATATGACACTTTGTACAATTCAATTATGAACTATTTGGAAACCTTTCTTAATATAACTATATGTAATGGTATATTTTGTCGAAATTAGTATGTTTGAGATGCACTCCAACTATGTTCAAACTATCATAACTGATCGACTGATCAAATTATGAACACGATATTGGTGTTCACAAATCAATGCTACTTTGTAGACTATAATTATTATCTGTTTTGAAACCTTTATGGAACTTCTCGCTCTGAGATAAGAAATTGTGTCAGGCACAAAAGTACATCCTCTAGTGATTGAATATATGTTTGTAATAAATTAGTACTCGAAATCAGAACTTAAAATCGATGGTACTAAGTGGTTATTTTATCCACATGCGTTTCTGTTGGCATGTGAACTCGTTCTTGGGACACCATTCTAAAGTTGTGGAAGAGCTGGACGAGAGTCATAGCTGACCCATGACCGATTTAGCACTACACGAATAGTTTGACCATTTGACCTTTGTTGACCTAATTACAGACTTAATTTGCATATTTGCACGTCAGGGCACAAATAATGAGTGGTACTATGTCGTTGTATCTTGTTTGGTTGAAAATATATATTCCCATTTCAATTTCCCCTACCGAGAACATTTTATGCCTGAAGTTGGTTTTTTTAATGGCGGTAACAAAAAGTTGCCCTATGATTATAGAGTGACACAATGTATTTTTTGAATCAAAACACTCTACATTACCCCCCAATCACCATAAAACATCGGACATCGACATGTATTTACCCTACTTTCCAGTTCTGACTATAATTTTATTTCGTTTTTAGAATTACGTGGATTTTGTGACCTTTTGACCTTTCCTGACCTAATTATCGTATTAATTTGCATATTAATCAATGCAAACTGTAGAGCATGTCAAGACACAAATAATGAGTGGTAATATGTTACTGTACATTGTTTGGTTGAAAAGGTATCGCGATTTAATGTACCTTGAACATATTGTCCCAAAACAAATCTGTATTTAATTGGCGGTAAAAAGAAATGCCCAATGATGACAGAGAGTCAACATGCATTTTCTGAATCAGAATACTCTATATAACCTCAAAGCATCATAAAACATCATAATTATGCATGTATATACATTACATTCCAGTTCAGACTATAATTGCATCTCGTTTTTGGAATTACGCCGATCTTGTGACCTTTCTTGACCTAATTATCTAATTAATTTACATATTAATTCATGCAAACTATAGAGCATGTCGGGACACAAATAATGAGTGGTCATATGTTATTGTACCTTGTTTGGTTGAAAATATATCGCGATTTCATTTTCCCATACCACTAACACATTTTATCGTTATCTTCTAAAATGGTATTTTAAAGATGGCGTTAACAAAAGTTACGCCGATTTTGTGACCTTTTGACCTTTGTTGACCTGATTATCGAATTAATGTGCATATTAATTAATGCAAACTGTAGAGTGGTATTATGTTGCTGTACCTTGTTTGGTTGAAAATATATCGCAATTATATTTCCCCCTACCCCGAACAAATTATATCATTATGTTATAAAAGTGGTATTTTAAAAATGGTGATAAAAAAAGTTGCCCAATGATGACAGCGTGTCATCATGCAGTTTCTGAATCATGACACTCTGAACTACCAGAAACCACCAAAATAACATTGTACAGCTAAAATACATTGTACAGCTGTGTGTAGCTACCTCTCAGCTCAGCCCATAATGGAGGTCTGGCTGCCGACTGTGAGTGAGTAGAAGTAACAAAGAACATATCCATTGTATCAATCACCTGCTAGAACTGATGAATTTTGTTACTTTGATTTGGTTAGATGTGAATATTTGGACACTATTTATGTGATAAAAAATACATCCCCAAAATATATAAATGTTCTCCTACTGTATATAAATATAAAGTCTTTCTACGCTTGTCCCAAACATCTCATTTAATAAAGATTATGTTGAAATTCATCACCCGATTTATGAAATTTGTAAATTTATATACTGTATATCAGTGTTTGAAATAGAGCACGTCCGCACGCCCGCGACGGGTTATTTTCAGCAAGAACGGGTAATGTTTTATCCTTGCATGCACGCATATCATGTTACTTTTTGTTTGTTTTTCAAGATGTATATCATCGATCACTGGTAAACACGTATGAGGATGGGTAACTTCTCAGACTTACCAGTCCTCATGTCTGGTAGTAAAATTGCTGGAGTTTTATACACTGCTGTATATGCTTGTATGTTGTTGATTTTTTGTACCACTATGTGGTTTATATAAATCTTTATATTATTTTCTAATGGCTTCTCATATTTAGATGTCCAGTAATGGGATCCCTGCTACATGGATGTTGAGCTTCTTCCTGTAGTCTAATATTAGGGCGTGATGATTCCTCTGTAATATTGGGGCGATGACCATGACTATGATGAGTTACAATAATGATTTAACCAGGCCCCGAGGTTATCAAAGATTTCTGAGTAGGATTTCATGCTCAATCCAAAAGTATCGTACACAAATCCCAATGCAAAATTCAAATTTGACGAGCATGAAATCCTACTACTGTACTGAGCACTGTATACAGAAATGTTTTAGTAAGCGCAGAGGAAGATGGAACTGTGTGATGCAACAGCCACATCAGAAACACATTCCATGGCGACTACAGAATACTCTTCTTTCCAAGAAAAGATGACGTAACAAACACCATTTGATGATGTGAGAATTTTAATCTTTATCAGTGAATATGAACACAGATGACAAAAGTACTTTGCAGAGATAACCATCCCGAGACAAACCCAACTCCTAGAGAGAAACATAAGAACACTTCTTCACAACTTTAACCCTCTCCCTGCTGTAATTAGACACTGACACTGCTCTAAGGGCACCTCCAGTTGTCTACAGCATGGTCTGCTAAAATGCTGAGAATTTGTAAGCATAGAAAATCAAACGAGAATTCAGCAGTTTTGTTTTTAAGTTATGGAAGTCCTCTTGCTGTGTCTGAACGCATTTATACTTACCATGTATATCAGCATATGCACTACATTAAATAATGCCACATTGCTGAGGATATGGAAAATGCAAAGAAAAAAGTACGATATGATACAAACAAACATCCATAGTGCAAATCACATACTTGTAGTAGGAATAATTCAAAGTATATACGTAGTATATATTCTAAAATTAAGCGAACAGTTCCAAGCAAGTCTATGAAGCATCCAATCCCTCCTGCATGCAACAACATATATAATTCGATGATAATCTCAAACTAGCACGTGGTGTGCATTTCAAATTAATGTCTAGGAGTTGGGTTATGAACAAGCTTATGACCTGCACATGGTAAGTAGAAGAGAAAACAACTATGAAGAAATCGTCTAATCTAAAGTCTAGGAGCTATGTATTAATCATATCACGATTGGTTAAAATACAGTACAAATTCGACAAGCGTATCGATGAATGATCTCAGAATGGAATCTATTTATAGCATGAATAGGATGTACAAAACTTAAATAACATATTAATTGTACAAGTGGGGCTCGACACCAAAGAACATATATCTGGGACAAGTACATTTCAATCGGTAATTGTATGAAATTTAATTTAATTTAATCAAATATGTCCAAAAAAGCATGCATGTTTCATGATAAAGTTTACAATAACTTTATTCAACACTTCCAATGCCATCGCTCCAAAACATGTAACATAATGATATTCATATACAGTAGACCTTGCATATACCGGCCTCAGATAAACCGGACACTTGCCTATAACGGACCGAATCTGATGTCCTGGTTCCGTCTAATGCAAATTATGGCATATGCATACAACAGACTTTGCATATAACAGACAAAAATAGCAGGTCCCAATAAGTACGTTATATGCAAGGTCTACTGTATATTACATATATGTAAAAAGTATTTGTACTAATATAAACTCAACAAAATGCATAGCAATATAATAGGGGAAGAATTCTAACAAATATCTCATCACAAATCAAAACTCTTAGAATTCCAGCTCCGTCGTTTGTTCACATTATTATGCTGTTACCTGCTACAATTTTGTCAGTCGTGCATTAACGAAAATATCAACAATAATTATTAGAATGATTAGAGTGATTAGCCACCGGGGTGCTCTCCTTACAGGTACCCACTATCATCATGTTCAGATTTGTGCACACATCTGTCACTTAATGCCTTTGATATATTTCAATGTATAAAAATGTTCTTCTGCGATAATAAATAAATATTTATTATTATTATTGTGTACATATTATTATCATCATTATTATTATTATCATGTACAAAATTTGAGAGATCAAAACAAACTGATACAGATTGACGATCGTCATAAAGTGTTGTTCTAAGAGCAACGTAACAACAAATATACCATCATAAGTGTTGTTCTGCTAACAACATAACAACAAGCTGAATGCTCTGCATCCTCTCAGAAACGATAACAGCGGCAGGTTTCCGACACATTCTACATCCGTACATCACTCTGCCGTCTCGTGCTGCAACTAACTTCCACTTGCAGACAGAATTGCACTACCGGTATATAACAGAACGAAGCAGGGCCTCCTCCCCAACTCACTGTTCATCACAAACTCCAGACTAGATCAGGAAATGCGTGAAAAAGATCGTCTTTTGCGTCATATTTGATTGGTATTATATTTGTCATAAACATTTTAAAAAAGTAAATATATATTTGTTTCTAGTTCTGTGAAGACTGCTATCAATCGATATGCCAGAAGAAAAATGAGTCCATGAAAATATCTACAACACCCGATTTTTTAGATCATGCTTACATGGAATAAGTTACTTCCCTTTAGTCACTTTTTGTATAGTATACCTACTAGTAACATATTAATCTGTGAAATGGAGATTATTCAAAGAATGAAAGAAGAAATATCACATGTAGTTAAAAACATAATACTGATACATTTGTTTCCTAAATTAAGAAATATTGATTAAACATGTTTAATGAAAGGTAGATATAGTTCTTGTTATGTAAGTTTTGATGATATGAATGTCATTTTACGTCTCTTGTTTGAGCACATTTTATTACCCTTTTAATTTATTAGTGAGCTAGGTGATGCTAGCCACAGTACATGTATTAGAGTGATATGATAGTAAATGTTTATGGTTGGATGAAAACCTGCAGTAACTAAGGTCCAAAAGCAATGCCTGGTATGCATGACTTTATTTATTATTTATCTATTATTATTAATTTTTTTTATGTATTTATTTATTGCTTTATATTGCTGCAGGAATATTTCAATCATATGCAATGACGGTATGAACCAAAGATGACAACATTACACCAGCCATACTTTCCAAGTCTTTCTCACATGTAAAACCTCCCCTGTTGTGGAGAAGATAGCTGAATCAGAATAGAACTAAAACCCAGAGCTTTGTAGTCTGATGCACTATCCTATCTCCCAGCTCATGACCCTATGTACAGTTGAAGCATGCAAGTGCGCTTAATAAGAAGATCAGTTAGTGTTTAAGGATAAATTTGACAAGAAGATTACTACCAACTACATAGATTAAAATAGAAAGAATTTGGACCCTTGAAATGTTAAAACACCGGTATGATTATATCTAAATTAATAATTAGTATTAATTTTGCATTTGTGTGACCAATCTTTCAGAGGCTTGTTGTAAAGAAAATATACTTTCTTTTGACACAGTTTGAAATTCAAATTTTGATTGTGAGAGATGATCTTAAAAAAATATGACAAGTTACTACGCAGTCTAAGCATTGGTGTGTTTCTTCTTTCGCTGGCTCCATTTCCGAATACTGTTCCTTCCGAGGCTTGGTTCGTACTCGTGGAATGCGGCATGACCGCGTCCATTCAAAGTTCATCGTGTCGAAGCGAGACAGGAAATGTCCCAGTTTGATCTGTCACTTTTTTCGTAGTATTTTTGTGGCTCGATCATTGGCATTATCAACTCGGACATTCAACGTCCCTGCCTAAAGTGTAAGAAATAAAGAAAACAGAAAAGAACTGAGTGAAGAATAAGACAACATAAAATAGATTAAAATGATCAAACTGAAAGTAATTAGAAGGATATAGCATACATACACATGCACACACACAAATGTTATTAAAGAATCTATCCTAATAGAATTACTACTTCCATTTTGAGTCTACAAGTTTAAAAAAAAGTACAGAATATAAAACTTTAGTATGATTTACCTCTTAAAAATTTCAACTCTAATAAATATCAGTTGGTGATAATATTATAATAATAATAGTGGTTTTCTATGGTTTTCAATACTACAGAATCATGCATAGAAAAGTGACACTAGTCGAAGACATTAAACGTCTCGTATTATGCTAAGTGGTTTGGGTCAATGTATAGATCTATACTGAGACACTTTGAAAACACAAGTACTAATTTTCATCATACCGGTATTTATATTTTACTTTGTAGCCACATTGAAATATATCAGTAAAATATGTTCTCTTATTACTATATACCATGTTAGAATTGATCGGAATATTTTATTTGAAAAAATATTTTCCAAAATCTAGCATGGCATTTGATATACACATTAAGATTTTGTATTGCGGAATCTTTTTCATTTTGCATTGCAAAGTCAATACTTAGACGCATTACAAAACCAGGATTTTTGTTTGAATTTCTTCACTTGCAAATTTTGGATGGCTTAGTAACAGTGACAAGGAGAGAGCTTTGGGTATGCTAAGTAAAGAGATGTCACAGAGAGATGTGGCAATGCGCTTTACTGTGCACTTGTACACGATTTTTCGACTGCACCATCGGCTGCACCAAATGGTACAACTAGACTGAGAACGTTAGGGATCGTCCACGGTTACTATTCACAGACAGGACTACTGAGAACGTTAGGGATCGTCCACGGTTACTATGCACAGACAGGACAGACAGATGCTGTGGAACCATCAGTGAGACCGCTTCCTTTCCGCTGCAAAGTCATCTAGTAAAACAGTTTGACGTCACAGGAAGATTGTGTGTTTGAAATTACGTCTGTTACATTTGGTATTGACAAAAACCCGAAAGAGCTCTCACATAAACTATGACAAGATCATTCTTGTCGATGTTTCAGTACAAATTGCTTCAAATTGTTTTACTCCAATGCTTCAGTTTTGATATGCTATAAACGTTTTCTATATACATGTACTACTTGTCTTGTCGCATTTTTAACAGTTATAAATTGAAATTGCGTTTTCAAAGTGTGTCAGTATATAATGAAATCTAATGAGTGATCAAAATACAATTTCTATTTCTACTTCCTATAAGCCCCAGCCTATGATTGTGATGCCGTAATTTCTATAAATTATAGCTGTAACCATACTATGAATAAATATAAAAGTCTGCACATTATAAAATTGTTGGCATACATGGGTGTACAAGTCTAAATTACACAAAAGTATAACTGTATATAATATATATTATGTATATTATCTATGGTGTAAATTAAACTAAGATGATTATCATCTACAACATTTAGCTAGTCACTAACATCATCTACTATCACATTTACAGAAATGCCTTGCATTGACTAGGTAGGAGTATTAAAAAACTAAACGCAATACTGCATCCCAAATGTAAAACTGAAAATTCAAATCGTCCACATAAATTTTCAAGTGAATGAAAACGGGAGATGAATCCCAGATGAACGGAAACGAAAAGAAAACTGTACTTCAAAACTGAAAATGAGAAAAGCAAAAGATGTGAGAAGAATGTTGATATTTGGTGAAGGAAACGGACACAAGTATTGCCAAGTTGGTCAAAGTGTCTAGGACTCTTTAAGGAGCTTAGTGGCTCTCTTATTAGCTTCAGTGATGCGAGTCTCGTTAGATGTGGCCTGCAAGTAAAACAAGGCATAGTCAGGGTTAGTAGGGGTGCAGATCATCCACCAGCAATAAGCAATATACAAACCCATACCCAGAGATTACCAAACTTGTTTGAGTACCATTTCATGCACAAATTCCCATATTTTTATATATATATATATATATATATATATTTTTTGATTGGGGTTTAGAGTCGCTTACTATTATATATATATATATTTTAAATTGGGGTTTAGAGTCGCTATCTAGATTCTTTCACTAACAGTTTTAGAGCTGGAGGAAACCCGAAACATCTGTAGTTCTGAATGTTGCAGTAAACCTGCTTTCTAGATTATTTCACTAATTTACATATAAAATTTGAGTTATTCCAAGTACCGCACTACTGAATGCAAAATATTTCTTTTACTTATGAACTGTTAGTCCCTGAATTACTGTAAGCAATGAAATTGTACTAAAAAAAAAGCTTTAGTAATCTCGGGGCCTTGAACCACCAATAGAAATTGACATGGGCAATGTGTTTCCATACAACTACATCCTACATCAAATCTACATCATACTACAGAGAGAGAGAGTGTCTGAAGATAGAAACTCGGCATCATTCTCCAAAGATCAGCTTCATAAAAAATATAATATGCAACATCATACACATATCACGTGTTGCAGATTCTATGCTTTATGGATCTGATCTATGGTGAATGAAGCTAATCTTTAGAGATCAATGCAACATTTTTATCTTACCTCACTAGCTCGATTTATGTAGAATGACATAGATTCCATGTAGAGTGGTCATATGAATGTTTTACAGTTTCTGACATCAGTTTCCATTAAGAAGTCTGAACATACACTTGGTTAGTCCTTGTCAAAGACATTGGAAGCAATATCTTTCATCTTTTTAAAAATATGTTGTTTTTTAACCCTCTCCATGCTGAAGGCAACCATAGATGTCATAAACAGCAGTGCTTGTGCCTAATCCAGCAGGGAAAGGGTTTAAATTTTCGTTTTCAAATTCATATTAAAAATATTAAAATAAATAAATAAATAAAAAGGCCTTCTTTGATGTGGACTAACACTTGTGCTGTTTTGGTGTATGGAGGATAGAGTATGCTGGTTGTGGGTTGGCATTCATGGTAAGGAAAACAAGTGTTGCTAATTCCAAGACCAGCATCAACCAATCCATCCTTGAAAACCCAGGCCATTATGACTACACTAATCTCTGTCAAATACCCTGGGATCACTGTCTATATAGAACTCTGTTTTCGACACGCGACTGTTGCATGGGGGTTACATGCTCTAAATATATCGTCCAATCCAAGCTAGGCGGAGATAACACTGAATCAGCACACGTAACCCCCACGCAACAGTCGCATGTCTAGTGGGACTCTGATTGGATTCATATATTCATATGGGCTGTTCAAAAACAGAATTCTATATAGACAGTGATCCCAGGGTATTTGACAGAGGTTAGTGTAGTCATAACGGCTTGGGTTTTCGAGGATGGCATCGACTGAGAGATGGAAGTTATGGTTGTGGGTTGAGTGGTCAAGGGAACGGTAGTGGCCTTTAGTTTCCCCATTTTTAATGCGAGAATTTCTGTCCATAATCCCACATAATTTTGTTGATCTCATGATATTATTCACATGCATGTTCTATTTTGCACTTCAACACGGGCAACCCTGTCAAATATTATGTGATCAACAAAATAATGTGACATAATATGTAGGAATTCTCAGGTTTGCAGTTGAACTTGGGGAAAATAAAAAGGCCTTTATTTTAGGGAGGGGAAAACAAGCAGTCACCAAGCTATTAGTGCTTAACAATGTTTTATGGATGGAAGTCACCAAGCAGGCAATGCATGCAATTGTTATGTATACAAGTGTTTGCATAGATTGCATACATTCACAAAGACCCTTGGTTGAAATCGCAGAGTAGACCCCGAGGTAATGAAACCTTTTGAGTACAATTTTATGCTCAACTAAAAAGTTTTCTTCAAAATCCCCATAAAGATTTGAGTTGACCATGAAAGCATTCTCGGAAAGGTTTCATAACTTTGGGGTCTGGGGACTTTCACTATACATATTAGTATCAATGATACTTACCTCCATTTAAGATTTCAGATAAACGTTTGGATAGACAATTTGGGGACTATTGATGGTGCAATATAATATTCACACATGTTGCCATAAGCACAAGTAAAGCAAAGAGGTAAGTGAAGTAGTTTGGCCATGTTGAACAAAGGGAGATAACCACTGATGGTCCAATACAGTACCTTCTGGTTGACGCGGTCCACCTGTCTGTTCTGAGAGTCAATCTCACTGCCCATGTCGATGGCCATGTTACGTAAATTACCCAGCATCCCACTGACTTCGCCGATATTCTGCTCCATCTCGTCCTCACGAGCATCGTTTGTTATTCTGAAACAGATCCGGTATTTGAGGTATTGCCAATAGACCACTATGAATTACTGGCATGCAAATAGATTAGGTTGGTTGAATAAAACTTGCGCAACTGTCTATCTCCCAGGTAGTAATGATACCCATTGGCCAATCAGAATACAGGTACACTTATAGCTGGGAATAACTTGATTAGCCACATGGCAAGTGTCCAACAAACAACATATTGCAAGGCTAGCATAATGCAGGTGA
>JAVCKX010033180.1:0-14336 GCA_034780695.1 Lepetodrilus gordensis | reverse complement strand
TCTCTCTCTCTCTCTCTCTCTCTCTCTCTCTCTCTCTCTCTCTCTCTCTCTCTCTCTCTCTCTCTCTCTCTCCCTCGGCCCAACAATAACTGATGAATTAAGCCAACGACAAGGATAATTCTACACAATATGGAGTCAATTTGTATAAAACGATTTACAGCGTGTTTTTGTTTCAACAATTAACTGAAAATTCCATCCAATTGTGAGAGGTCTTTGAAATGCAACATGCGACCGTTTGAACGTTTTAATGGCAAACGTGGCAACATGTCCGGGTTGTGTTTTATGGATTAAGTGTTATCCCTCTGGGGATGGGCTTTCTCCGATCAAAGCGATTCATTTCCTAGGGATAAATTTAACGCGGGAGCCGTCAGCCCTTCTTGAGAACGTTTCGTGTTCGGAAATGTCGTTCCATGGAATGAGGGAATAAAACACACTGTGTGACAATTACATGCTGTATCTTCTAAACGGAGACGGATTTATGCCATGTATATTTCCCAATTATGATAAGAAATACAATAAAATTTATACTTAAATTTGGAAGTGTTTTTGGGGATGGGTCCTTTAACGAGACACTGAAAATAAATCAGTACTACGTGAACGCAGTGCTAAATGTTTTTCTACTTCTCCCGTTGTACAGCCAATATTCCATGTCTATAAACAGATTACCACGAGCTCAGTCAACATTTCCCTGAAAACGACATTTAGCAAAGAAAATAACAAAATAAACGTGCCATGCTTATTATGTAAACATATACATTGCGCTGTGTCATGTTTTAAATCAATGTTAAAAATAAGATATCATGATTTAACGAGGACAGTTCGATTACATAATTATGATGCATCAATGCGTACAATTACTAGTAGCTCCCAAAAAATACTTTAACATATACATAATGACTGTACATATTTATACTGCGCCACATCCTCGTGTGGCATTTGGCAGCATGCTCATTGCACCAGTCAATGGATCAGTGTGCTCTGATTGTCATGTTCAACTCCCTGGGGAGTATATAAATATGGTAGAGTTGTTAAGTATGCAGAAAGTGGAATGGGTATACTGTCATCTGTGAAACTGTAGACATCTCATGATTCTCTAGACTATAGAAAACAGTGCCACTCAAATAGCGTATTTATTATAATTTATAACCTTAGTAACAGACTTCACGATTGCTAAAGTTGACGTTGAACGTTAGAGTTACGCCGCTTCGTACAGAACGGTTCATAGGTGGATACATCCTCGAAACGCAGATCATTATCCCTACTATTACGGATGTTTAGTGGGAATAAAGGTCTGTATTTTGAGGATGACGCGAAGTTTACTATTATAGTATATACTATCCTTATGAAAATGTATTATGTATTATCTTTCTGTGAAATTTTAATTTAGAAAATAAAATTTTAAAAAGTTCAAAGTCTAACGCTACTGCTCTTCCGATATTCTATATCGTCATCCGATATTCTGTATCGTCATCCGATATTCTATATCGTCATGTTTGTTTGTTTACCTGCGTGGATTGCATGTGCTAGGCGGACGCTATACTTACTGAACGTCCTGACGAGTTTCTCGATACACAGCGAGTACACGGCACAGGAAAAGGAGTACAGCGACATCCCCAGTGAGCCCAGACGTACTCCGTCATCGTACCGGTTGTGTGCGTCACTTCCGCTGGGAGCCTGTGGGTTTCCGCCGTACACCACCTGACCCACAAAATCCGTGAAATACAGCGAGTAACAGACGAGGGACATCCAGCAAAACAGATTGGTCAAACACAGGATAAATATGGACCTGGGCATCTTGACGATAGAACGGAGGTAGGTCTTAAGGGTAACGTCGGTGGAGATCTCTATCGGCTGTCCCGCGACGACGTCGTGGTTGGCGGAAGTCGTCGTGTTGTTTTGTGTCAGGGCGTGACGGTCAACTTCCGGTTGCTGGTCTAGAGAATCTTGGCTAGGGAGGTTTTCTTCCGAGTCAGCAGTGTAATCTTTCCGTATTTCCGGATCCGACGTGAACTTTTCTACGTTGGGATTTCCCAAAGTACCGTACGATTGATCATTCGCAAACCCGATTTCTTCTTCCTCTTCGTCATCGTCTTCGTTTGTAAACTTCCGGTATTTCGATTTGCCGACCTTTTTTTTCTTCTTCTGTATGTCAACCTGTGCGATGCCTAGATCTTTGAGTTCCGTCTCCTTAAAGCTAGTCAGCGTGGATATAACACACACGATGAACACTATAAGTACTAGGAAGAAGACGACCCGTATATGTCCTCCGAAAGCTTCCCCAAATTCAGTATTGTTCCAGTCGACGCCTCCCATAATGTATCCGACAGTACCGCCGAGTCCCGCCATGACTGTGAACATGGTCAGACCGGAAGAGTGATCTATCGGTGACGTCACATCAAGTAGGTATGCCCTGCTTGGAGACTGGCACGCATCACAGTTGAAATCCAACATGGCCACGCCGGCGATGGTCAGAATTATTCCCCGGAAGTGATCCTTAGAAATAGAAAAAGACTCAGTGGACACGACATCCGGAATGACAGTAGTAAACATGGCGTCAGTTGACGTCATTGACGTTACGTTTGAGTTACCTGCCCCTTTTATTACAAGGTTCCTCTTCGACGGATTTGAAGACGTGTGATTATACACGAATCTGTTTCGATTATGTAAAGTTTCGTTTCCTTTGTCGCCCAGTAATATGCCTATACTTTCTCCGTTAGGAACCAGAAGCAGACCTAACACGATCCCCGCCGAGAGGACGAGGATAAAAGGACGCCTCCTTCCCATCTTCATGGAACATCTGTCACTCAGAGACCCGAGAACGGGTACCAGGAAAAAACCTAAAATCGGACTAAGACACCACACAAGGGTCATCAAGGGCACAGGGACCCCGAGTTTCAACAGAATCGGACTTACGAACGCCGTCTCGGCAGCATAACATAGTTCGATCCCACACACAGCGGTTGAAAGTCTGATGAGTTGAAGCTTGGATCTGCGGCTGGCTTGGGTTCCGCCATTTTGGTCATCGATGTTGACCAGTCCAGCTAGGCCAATCCCCACGTACTGGACATACGGATGCTCTTTGATGGTCTTCAGAGCTCTGAGAATTCCTACATCCATTCTGACCGCGATGAAGATAGATCTGGAATTAAACCAAAAAAGTCATTAAACCACCGATATTCGTAGAAGCTTGACCATTTAATAACCAAAGCGAAATAGTCATCTGAAACAGAATAACCAAAACGAGATGGGCACGGTGAAACAAACGTTACCAGCGAATTTCACGATTTACTAACATAACAGTTTCCGTTGGATGCCACATAGGTCAATAATAAATCAAATAAAAATATAACCCAAAAAACGTGGTTCTGTGAATGGGAATGGAAATACTCACTTGAGGTATATATATTGAGGTGTTTTATATTTATAAATAACTACTATGCAGCTGTAATGTTGGGATAATTGTTATGACGTTATAGTATAATTACATTTTAAAGTCGTCTATCGAGAACACAGACGAGACTGGGCTTACTATTGATTCAACTGCAGCTGAGGATAGAAAGCTGAATTCTACAGAATTGATTTTGTAAAACAATCCAATCATTTCGTTTTACCATCCCGTTTAACCAAATGTGGCAATGCAGTGCTTAAATCATTAACCTTAGTCGGAATTTAAGATATTTCTGATTATAGGCAAAATTACAATTATCTGGGGTGAAATTTAATGAATTAATAATACTAATTCGAACTGAAAACTGAACTGTAAATTGAATAGCATTATATTCATTTCGTATTTATTAATAGGACAATGTTATTATACTAGTATACTCTTGCTTCTATTAGTTGTTTACAGCTATATTATTTGCTCTTACGTGTCATGTTTTACTGAACATAAGACATCCGACATACGATTAATTTCTCTTTCATAAATAAATTAAGTCGTTTTATTGTTGGTGTTGCATTTTTTTTGTCAAGTTACGAACCATAATATCAGTGGTGACTAGGCCGGTATTCATAAAAGGGCTTAAGTCAGTTTTTGCTATATATTGATCATCAAAAACTGACTTAAGCCCATTTATGAAGACGGCACCAGGCTCCCGTTTCACGACGCCCTCCTAAAATTGTGAGCTCCTAAGGTTATAACTTATAACCCAGCATATCACCTCCTAAGTTAGATGACGATTTAAGAAGGATATGACTTGTGACATGGTCGTGAAACACTTTAGGAGGTGACTATCGTGAAACGGGAATCTAGGCCGGTATTCATAATAGGGCTTAAGTCCAAAAACAAGACTTAAGTCATTAATTTTGACTGAAGTCATAGTCATAAAAAAGCTTGTCTACATTCTGACTTAAGTCACACAAATTACTTATACCACCTAGATAGGAGGCTTAAGTCCTTTTTATCATCACATGGCTGCCGCATATCCTAGACCACATTTTCGCGAATATTGCCGGCAATTACAAAACACAGGGGATTCTCTTTAGCAACCACAGACTTAAGACTTTTTTTAGCTGTGCCTTTTTATGATTGAAGACTTAAATTTGTCTAGAATTTCAGACTTAAAGCCAAAACTTAAGCCCTTTTATGAATACAGGCCCTGGTGTTTTGCAATGGTGCCTACAATGTTCAGAATTGCCCAGTATGTCAGAAGTGTCTTTAACATACCAATTTACATATACAGGTAATTTAACCTCTCAATCAACTCTTACACACCATCTGGTATCTAATATAATTGAAGCTATAGCAGTACTAGACAGTTACATAAGGGTGACAATCATTACGTATATTTATCAAGGGTATATCTTATTGATGTACATGTGTAGGTGGCCTCGAGAACGTGTTTGATGGCTTTCAAGTACAATTAATTACAGATACGTCGGCGTCCAGTATAACATACGTGTCACACACGTGACAGAACCCACTAAAAAACCATCGCAGGATCGGAACCTCGGCATAAATATTAAACACTCATTAAATACGATGTACCTTGTAATTAGAAGTACAATTAACTTGATTATACAATGGTGTTCTTGCACTCTGTGGCTATTGGGATGTGGGACACACGTTACTGATTTGACCGGGTTTGGCCTGGTTAATTCATTAAACAAGAATAACATGACTTCGTTTGAATAATATTATATATAGGTATGCATTTAATGTAACATTGCCATCACATGATCACATTGATTAGTACGTATTAGTATGTACATGTATGGCCTTTGAATATAGCCTTTGTATGATACATTAAGATATATAGTATTACAGAACTTGATCGTTGAACTTTATGCAATTGATTTTTTTTTTTTTTTTATACGCGATTTATTTTAAATGGCAGTCAACTCTATGTTCTATAGTCTACAGTAGGTGTAATTATCGTCGAATTTTAGGTATAATCTTGCCCATATTTGAGCGGGATGTCTCTCTGATATTCCACGAAATGTACGACTATGTGCTTTCTATAAGATGGTTCTATAATAATTAATCTTCAGTAAATACCACCAAGTGAGTTAGTCCCACTAGCCCTGGTTCCACTAGCCCTGGTTCCACTAGCCCTGGTTCCACTAGCCCCAGATTGTCAGTTATATTGGCTGTTACTGCCACTGGTTGTCATCCCCATTATAAACAAACTAAATCAAATAAGTAATTACAAAACATGATTATGTTAAATAAATGTTTTATTCGATAGTGTTTATGGTAATAGCACTGTAATAGCACCTTAATAATACATTAAAAACATGACATTTCAAAACCATACCAAAAAAAATGTTTCTAATCTATCTGAGAATGGTATCTCATCTATTGTGTCTACATAATGAGTAAAACAAGATATGTTTATTTATTAATGCTGTATATTTACAGGGGAGTAGTCTAAACAAGTGGAACAGCCATGGCAGTCATTAATTGGTCATTTTTCAAGGCTAGTGGTACCAGGGCTAGTGAAATCAGGGATAGTGGGAAGCAATGCCCCCAAATCTCTTTAGCTCTAGTCTACCGCAGTTCCAATTCCCGTCAAAGTGTCCTACTATACAAGATTTTGTCCAAATTCGAGAGGAATTAGTTCGACTTTGATTCAACGAATCATGGCCGCTAATACAATACGTCTAAGGAAGAGGATGACCCAAGTATGCAATACCTTCCGGGATCAAGAACGAGTTTAACACAACGCCAGGTTCCATCAAGACTTCATTATTTGACTTCCAAAGGTCTAGCTCATTACCACTTCGTTAGAGGGGACAAACAGTCGGAGACATTGATCAAATCAAACATAATTCGCGGCTGCTTGATGAGGGCTGCATTCCGCTTTAGAAGTCGAATTGTCAATTTGAAATTGAACAGCACGAGGGTTGCATTCGGAGACTGATGCTTCTAGAAGCATTTATGATCCTATTAATATATTTTTAAATTGTGTGTATATTTGTGTTAACTTAAGTATGCATTTAGTGTATGCTGCCCCATGAGTGTTCATATGTTAGTAGTTACGAATGCGTTAGTATATGAATATGTGCATGTGTGTATGCGTGTGTGTGCCCAACTGACCGCTCCGTTTGACCTTATACAGTCGGCTTTCCTGCTTTGAAGTGTCGTGTATGGTGAAAACAGATTTATCGTTGGTTAGAAATCAGATAGCTACTTTGGATACTCCAATCAATCAAGCTGGGACGTCACAGTAGCTTTAAGCTGTCTAAGTAGGCATTTACCTCCCTGAAGCAACACCTTTTGTGATTCCATTAGCAACATATAGGAGACAAGGGTAAGCTTCTTAAGGAAACACATTCCAGCTGGAATAGGCGATTGCAGGGACAGCTCTAATGGAACAGTTTTCTGGGACTGCAACACAGCATCTAGCTTCTGTTCTGGTGCAGTTGGTAATATGTACTTCCTTGATTATAGGGATATGTACGAATCTGTTATCATCAGAACAGAACTGAAAATATGTTGCAAGGTGGTATGCTGGATATGGTAGAGCTTAACATATATTTGTTACGGTAAGATAGACGAGCCAAGGTTGATACAGAGCCACGAATAATAGCATGTGACCTTTAGAAATATTCATTGAATCTCAATCTTTTCAGAATGGGTTTAACTCTCGTATAAATTGGAACAAGGTTTATCCATATTAGAGGAAAATGCGGGTTTTGCAGGAATGCCATGAATGTCAGTTTTCACCAATGGCAATGTAAGATGGGTATGAGTAGAACGGAATTCTAGACAGTCAATTATATTGTTTTCTCAGAAACAACGATATAACTTGTCATTTCCAAATCTACTGTACATACTTTCATAAAAAGAAATGAAGATTTATATAATTATATAGAATAATACGCATACGCACGCGCACACACACACACACACACACACACACACACACACACATAAATACACTCACACATACATACATATACACACGCGTACGCACACATACGCACAGACTCACATATATATCTACTATCAAACATACACATAAATACACAGACTGTATTAACAAATACATTAAGACATGAACACACACACACATACACACACACACACACACACACACACACACACACACACATATATATATATATATATATATATATAAAGGTTTAAGATACACAGAATAATATAAAACATAGTAATACTAGTATGTGAAACATATAAATTAATAGACATTTCACCCGTTTTAATGAGAAGGGTTCTTCAATTGATTGAACATAATTGATATATACACACACACACACACACACACACACTAACACTAACACTAACACACACACACATACATACACACATACCAGCACATACACATACACACTCACACACACGTTGTAGAAAACAAATAAAACCAACTGGTTTTGCTTATTGTAGTAAGTTATTGAAAAGTACAATGTGTTTGCCCCTTGGGTATTTTGAAAATGTATTTGGTGAATGAATTGTTGCCTAGACCCTCCGCGGGATTCTTCTAGCGGTATACAACGATGTACGAGGAACAAGGCAGCTAATGTGTCAAGGATTTTCAGTGTGTTTGTTTTTTTCAAACAAAATCAGAAACATAATTGATAGCTCGATGTTTAGATGTCATATTAATCGCCGCTACGCGAAAAATAGACAGTTGAGAAACTGATGAATTAAAATTGTGCATGGGAAGTTATATTGGCCATAGAACACTGGCAATGCAAATACTTCATTGTATTAAATGTTATCTGAGGACGAAATAATTATTCAGAATTCTACGCGAATCAAAGTACACTTCAGTAAGGATATGAATACCTTATCTGTACCTTAAATAAATAACTGCAATGCTATAAAATAACCCAATGTATTAATCTTACTAAAGCCTTTTTTAGTTTGTATTTATTGTACGCTTATATACAATATTATTAACTTGTACATTCCGTATTGTACATACTAGGATTAAACTCTATTATGAGTAGCAAATACATTGCAATTGTAATACTATATAGTATATGCCCTTGCTATTAATGATTGTCACCCAGAAAGTCACTTTCAAATACCAGCCGAGCTATAATTATGTTAGATATCCGTTGGTGTGAAATAGTTGACTGAAAGATTAGTATACCTTTTACCTGCACACTTAAGTTGGTATGTTTAACGCACTTTTGGCATAATTGGTAATTACTATTTCAAATATACCAATAGTTACCGCATTAGGCACCATTAAACAGCATAAATCAATCAATCATTATTTAAACTAAATTGGCATTCATGAGAAGCATGGTTCGCAATGTAGGCCTAATAAAAACACGTCATTTACTTACGAAAGATAGTGACAATCCGAATGATTGTTATTAGTAAAACATGACAGGTAATCGTAAATACTTTACGTATTACTAAAAACACTGTATTAATAAAACATTTGTTTATATATACTTACGAAACTTGCTTGTTATTAATAAAACATGACAAGTAATCGCAAATACTATAATTAGGAGGAACAATCGTGCGTAGCAAGTGTATTTATTATTATTCTAGTGTAGGTGTAATACTAAGTGTCTTCTTTTACCCATGCATTGCAGATTAAATTTGTAGGTGATATTAAACTTGAATCAATTATTTTTGTATTTTCTTTTACGAAGTTTACATTTCGATAGAGGTGTGGATCAGAAAACATGTTACCTACCTTTAAATCTAAAGCTCCTCTCTTCGAACAGGGCAACGTCTTCAGTTACGTTCGTGCTTCAATGTTCAGAGTTAACCCTACGCCGACTTGAAATGTCATTGCCTGGCAAGACCCGTTCCTTCTATTAAATTCATTCCTATGAGAATATTTGTGGTTATGCTCTCTCGCTCAAAGAACTCACAGTATGTATTTAATGTCCACGGGTTGACATCAGGATTCATGGAGGCAGAGAGAAGAGAAGAGAAGGAGCGTGTTCTATACAAGAACTACACGGTGTGCGTGGAGTTTTCAATCAGTCGCCGATGCCACAGGTTTACCCCGTGTCTTCTCTGCTTTAAATGACACTGTCCCATGAATAATTCTCCACAGCCTCCTTCCGATGAACAGACACACAACACTTCATTAGACCCGAGCGGCGTTGTCACGGTGGGGTCGAGGGATCTCCGACCCGAGTGTGACACGAGTCGGTGTTGTACGAGAGGACGAAATTTCGCCCAACGTACTCTCGGCGAGGAACAGATTGTTTTATTGATAAAACCCCGCCTTACGACACACGCAATTATCCCCACGCTTTGATAGCGACGAGCTGAGAATCGAATCAAAGCTTTTCATTGAGCCCGAGTTTTGATTGATCACTTGGGCTGACTAGGACCCGATATCAAGCGCGCCAAATCGCAAGAACCCAGCAGACGACTTGAAAATGCTTTATGTCCAATAATGTCATATTTCATCTGTTATTGCATACCATAAGATATGATTCATGGAAATAGACAGATCTGAAGCAATCTATTTCAAGGGATGATATTTGGAACGAAATCATGCGAGAGAGAATGATTGAGTTCTCCAGCTTTGCGAGGACAAGGGTGTTTGTAATGAGATATCTCTGGCCGAAATGTGATGCCGCTAATTCGCCTAAATACTCATACACAAATCTTCCAAATATCCGATGGCTATTTTAGATATGACATCATATTTAAGGGAATCACTACTTAGTCAGTAAGTAGAATGTTTGGTGTTATCGCTGCGTTTTCAGGTTTAAAACTACCGTAGGTTCCATTTAACGAAACGCAGAATGGCTTCACATATACATTCAAGTGACGAGTGCCAAGGTATGAACTTACCGTTTGTCTTGAAAAGTTTGTTGGTAGACTCCCAACTATTGTCGAAGTGCTTGTTTTATTTTTTATAATTGTTAACTTTAAGAGCTGGAGGTGAATAACAGAACATAGCCTCTGTTTCACTCAGGCCGAGAACCTGGGCATATAATATGAGGTACAAACAAAATAATAGAATACAACATGGTAATTGCGGAGAGGGGATTCGCTAGGAAATGTTTCGCTTCATAGAGTTCATGGGAATAGTACATGCACTGATATTTTTCAATATATTGATTTTCTTGCTTCTAAAAAGAGAACGCAAGTTAAGGTTAGATAATCTAGACAGGTAATACGAGGCGATATACTTATTTCTTTCATCTGGACATTTAAAAATGTAATGGTACTCATCACCAATATATTTTAGTTGACATAGGTGACATATTCTGTTATGTATGGGTGTGTTATTCCATCCATCCTCGAAAACTCAGGCCATTATGACTACACTAACCTCCGTCAAATATTTGACGAAGATTAGTGTAGTCATAATGGACTGGGCTTTCGAGGATGTATAACCATATTGCTGTTTCTATTGGTAGACGGTGTGTTGAAGTTCGAAAATAGAGTAAATGTATAGCTTTTGAGTGGGGTAAATAGGTTATAGTGCGGCTCCAATATTAGTTCAGTCTTTAGTATCCAATATGTGATGGCTTTTGACACTTATACATTATCACAACTTCAAGAAAATCATTCTTGCCTAAATTATACTATTGTAATAACCATACTATGTATGAACGTATATGTCTTATGCACTCTATACTATAGTTATACACCTCTACATTTTTTTAATGCAATTTTTGTAAAATATGGATTATTATAACAGTCCTTATACTATTATTGTTGCAATTCGTTTTAATATTGTATACATAATTATTAAATGTTCTCTATGTCACTCTGTGAATTTTGAGAATAAACTTTTCTGTCTGTCTGTCTGGCTGTCTGATAACATATAAACTGTAAGTATGTTCTAGAGAAATACATATAAGGTATACTGTTTCTGTGTTAATAGTGTACATGGTACACTGAATACATAAATACACAGTGCTATTACTGGCATATACTCAGTACTCAAATTCCATTTTATCGTGTTGTATTTTTGTCCCGCATGTCCTTAAAACACTGTTGCGTATTAACTGTCGCTTTTTGGGATTTAGAATTAAGGAATTGCCATGTTGGAATATGACCTGAAACGGAAAGATACTTTCTTTTTGAGAGAAAACATCCCCCTCTTATGAAAATAATTATACAACGCTTCGAAAAAGTAAACTGTACATGCGTTGTGCGCTATCACAACCCTTCCAGGAAACTAGACGGAACTTTAAATCAATTAGATATCCAATAATGAAACAGTGGAGGGTAACTTTAAACAACTCCTGAGGAGGGGATATCGACATTTGGTACTATAGTTTCAGGCTGATTGTTATTCTACCGCTAAATCGTTACCAAAACAATTCCGGACAGCAACAATCATGCGGGGATCAGTTTCTATGAATCCCAATAAAGCAATTAAAACCTCTGCTATGTGGCCTTCTGGCAAGATGCAATATGACTGACGACTTTTATGAACCGCTTAAAAATAAATACCGGATTTTATTTATTTAAAAACAATACAAAACTATTTTTTTTGAACAACAACGTGGGATATTTTGAAAATCTTCGACCGCTAGCGTCTGTTAATATTCCCATCTCGACTTCCATCACGACATGACAGGTCAACGTGCATATTGTCTTATCTCTCCGACCGGTGGCCACTGTATCTGCCTGACGCCTCTGTGTGATCCAACAACAGTCGTGAGGGGAATATGATCGATCAGAGTATCCGCTACCGGTGCCACTTTACCGCCGTACTATTTTCCTCCAACACTTTTCCTTTTGGGTAATAAATAATCAATTGACAAAACGGTCGGAATTTGCCACGAGGCGAAACCTGGTATTTTGATTCTCAGTTGACTATTTTGGGGGAATATATACTCAACAAAATAATTTAAGAGCCATCTGATATTTTATAGGGATGGTTTCTACCAAATTTCGGAACTCGACTATGATGCCATTCTTCTTGCAATGCGTCTATAGTAGTACAGGTTCCTGAAGACGAGCCAGTGCATGTAGGTGTTTGGACATTGTCAATGTTAAAATAATACAAAGCTAAATCTATATGTCCAAAGGGCCACTGACATTTAATGAATTTTGTTGAGTCTCATATATGAACTATGCAAATATCCTGATAAGTGTAAATCACAGCGTGCTAGCTATCGGATTCCTGCCGCATTTTTTCTTCCTTTCTTTGTAATTAAACTAATATTTTTTGGGCTTACATCCTGTCAGCACGCTCGTATGTCGGACGAACAATTTCGAAAGTCATGCTAACAACCTTCACGTATTATAATTACCTGTCTAGACACTATCTATCCTTATCTTACGTGCTCCTAGTCGCAGCGAGAAAATATGGATTTTGAAAAATAAAATCAGTATGTTTTGAAGTGTTGTCATGAATCCCATGACAAGAAAAACCTCCTCTAGTAAATCCTTGTTCGTGTTACCACTGTTTCATCTAAAATAAAAGTTCTGATCGTGAAAGTGTTATACCCAGCATGGCTTGAACTGGTAATAGTATAATGCCTATTTTGGACTATTGAAACGAATGGCGTCAAACACCAACGCACTTTCATTGGCAACTCAAATTGAAATCCAATAGTCCCCACTATTGATTTTAGCCTTGGATAGTTTACACGAATGCATCTGTTTATTAGCAATCCCCAATGAACTATACTTGGTAATTCTAAGATTTATAACCAGTTCCGTAGAAATGGAATAGGATAACCAAATATTATTGGCACTTCCTGTTTACTGATCATGACAAGACCCGCTTTATATTCCACTCAGTGAGGAAATCATGGAATACTGTGAAAACATTAAATGCTACCAAGACGCATGCTCGGCATATTTCATCACACCAAGGCCGATGTGTCGTTTTCGAATGTCGTACGTTACATGGCTGGAATGATATGATTATATCGGGACATTTTCCAAGGGTAGAATTACGCTAAGGGGCTTCCAAATTGGACCAAATAGACGTCTTTCAGCTGATTGATCCGCAAAAGGCTGAGATGGCAACGAATTGCTCGACGTTCTGTCCCAATAACGAGCACCGTATTTAAGCAAGTGAACCATATGACGCACAGAAGAGGTAGAAGAAAGTGAAAATTGTCCAATTTACTTTCACAGGGAGTAATCATTATTCCTCAATAAGATCTCATCTGTCGACAGAAAGTTCGATGTCGATGAGCCGTGTGTAAAAAGACATGGGCTTGAAGAGAGGTCCTGGTAATTTGTTGTGTATTTTAGTGACCCCCTCCCTCCCTCCCTCCCTCTCTCCATCTCACTCCCATACCAAATATGTCCATCCCTCTTCTAATGAAACTTGTAACATCAATAGACTATATTGAATTATTTATGACATAATATGTCACTTACTTTTAATTTTAATTTTATTATTATTATTATTATTATTATTATTATTATTATTTATTATTATTATTATTATTATTACTATTATTAATATTAGTACTATTATTACTATTATTATTATTATTATTATTATAATAATATTATTATTATTATTATTATTATTATCTATTTTTTAAATTGAGGTTCAAAGCTGCTTTCAAGATTCTTTCCCGAATCTTAGCTAGTTAGATATTGCTATATTAAAAGCTGGAGGTACGGTAGTGGAATACTGATGTCTTAAGATGTGTAATATAATGTACCAATGTGACATATACTTTGAATGAACTGGAAACAATAGTGATGCTAATAATTAAAGAGTGCATGAATAAAAACGAAAGAGAGCGAGAGAGATAGAGAGAGAGAAAGAAAGAAAGAAAGAGGAAAGAGAGCGAGAGAGATAGAGAGAGAAAGAAAGAAAGAGAGAGATGACAGAAACATGGGAGAAATGACATTGACCGTACTGAGATGAACGAAACGATAAGACAGAGAGAGAGAGAGAGAGAGAGAGAGAGAGAGAGAGAGAGAGAGAAGAGGACAGAGAGAGAGAGAGAGA
>JAVCKX010033070.1:0-14339 GCA_034780695.1 Lepetodrilus gordensis | reverse complement strand
TTACAAAGGATCGTATCCTTAAATTTCTGTTTGATTCAGAGATGAATTATGTTGTTCAGCATGGTTTACGGGTAATACATCGTGAGGTAACGTAAGGTACGTAAAAAAGACAACAATCGTGCACATTTCACCTACACGCTTACCACCAAAATCAGTAAATTGGGTACATCTATAAATAGAATTCGCTCCACTTGCAGCGCCTATTGCATCGTCCTGTTCACCTAACAGGATATGTAAATAAACGACTTAAAAATGAGCATATTTATCGATAGAGGGTCATTTGGAAGAAATCAATCACACAATCACACTGGTGCAGAATAAACCGTACTGTAACTTTGATTTTGGTGTATGAGTCACTTTATAGAAAGTTGTTCTAAGCATTTCTCTGCCATTTATACAATCTGAAAATGGACCCATGGAGCGTATTCGAAACCACGTTCTCGAGTTACCCGAGAACCCATTCTGATCGTGTTCTCAGGTGGGAATGCTGAAGTGTGTAACGAGTGTGTTCTCGTCCGATCCTGCACCAACCTTCCAACAAGTGTGGAGTGAAAATCTTGTTCGTGAATGGTGTTCGCGTGTTGGTTTTCGATGTTCGAAACCCCGTTCTCATATCGTGTCAACTCGAGAACAGGGTTGCGAATACGCCCGCGATGTCCAACCATTACTCAAGACATTTGATGTCTAGTAGTGTGTGTCAGTGCAGAACAAGGCTTGTGCGACACTACTGATACAACACTCATCTGCTACATTATAGAGCGTATTCCGATTCAACACTCGACCTACCCTAGGGTGACTGTTGCGTGATGAAATTAGCCAATACTCGTATCACATCATGAATTAGTTCGAGATTCCTCTAACGTTACAGCATGTAATGTTAGAGGAATCTCGGACTAACTCATGAGTGTTTGGTCATTTGCTAATTTCATCACCCTAGGGTTGGTTTGAGTGTTTGAAACGAATACGCTCATAATGTTGCTATGAGCAAATTTAACCCTCTCCCCGCTGGATAAGGCAGCCAGTGCTCTTTGGTGCATGTCCAGTTGCCTTCAGCATGGAGAGGGTTAAAGGCTGCCATACACAAGAGAAATTAACTTAAATAAGCTCTCACAAATGCCAAGTTCCTAATGTGTAGCACAAGTATTTTGTCATTCATGTGCATAGTGATGACACAATATACAGCCTTGTAATGTGATATTTTACTATGGCAAATTTTGCTTGTGCGAAGAAATTTTGCTGGAAAGGGAATGGTACAATTCTGAGCTTTGCTGGCTCTGTTGACCTGAACGAGCGAAGTGGAGTTTAGTCACGTGGCCTCCCTAGACAAGATATGGTAGAACGTATTTACCTGAAATTATGTTGGCCCTACATTTGATTTGTCTAAACATTGGGTAAAAAGCTACGTTTTCCACATGTCCCACTGACTTTTTAACATGTTTTACTATGTTATTTTTTCATTTGTTATCTTGTAATACATATTACGACAATACCGTAATGAAAGAAAATATTGAAAACCAATGAGGCATGTAAAAAATGTAGCTTTTTGCCTGACATACTTATGTAGACAAATCAATTGTACATACCGGTACTTTCAGGTAAAATGACTGAAATAAAACACAATTGTAAGCCTTTACGGCTTATATAATTTCTTCACAAACTACAATTCGAATATTTCTGAACAGAACTGCAACACTTCATTGAATATTTGACCTTAATTTATTTCAATCGAAAGATCAGATCACTCTGAAATATAGAAATTAGTCATACAAGATACAATTCATAATTGTATAGGTTTTGCATGAATGTTTGCATGTGAATAAATGTGATAATTTCTTACAAATTGCATCACCTAAAAGCAATTGTGAAATGATAGATTTGATAATCTGGGGTTAGCTTTTCAACACATTCATATTTGAATTAAAGAAACAATATTGAGCTTTTGAGATGACAAAATTATAGAGAAACATCAAGTCTTTTAACCATTAGATGGAAACTAATGGATCTGATTAGAGGTTAAAACATCTCTGAAAAGTGGATACACTGATATGGTCTATAAACAATGCTATTTTGTATGTAAAAAGTTAACACTATTGTGGGTTTGTTTAAAAAACACAACATAGGTTCCCAGTGCAATAACTTATCTTGTGTCACATATTCCACAAAGCGGACAAAGTATACACAAATACATGAAAATTTGAAACATATTTCTACATGTAGCCGCAATATATAATTTAAAAAGTATGTAACTCCACAATGAGCATATTAACTGCTGGATTAGACACAGGCACTGCTCTTCTGGGCATCTCTGGTTGCCTGTAGCATATAAAGGGTTAATCCTGCCGACATGTATTCATATGGGAAATGCCAATTATTGATTGCAAATCATTATTATTAAATGAACACTTATTTTCTTCTGTGGTATATGCACTGGGTCTCTATCAAATATACATCAGTATTATACTCAACAAAATAAATTAAGGACCACTTGAGGAATCTGGTGCCAGTATTCTTCCAATGTCTGCAGTTCTTGAGGAGGACCTGGAGCCTGTAGATGCTGGTAGATTCCTTGTTAAGATCTAAATTAATATTTCAATAAAAGCTACTGGCCCTTAATTAATTTTGTTGAATATACCACTGATAACTTTTAATAATTCTTTGGTGAAAATAGAAGTTGAACATACATGTAACATTATATTAGGAAATAACGCCATTTTTTTTCAAATTGAAGAGCATCTTCCATTGTCGCATTTAAAAAACATTGTATCAAGATAGCGATATGGAATATAAACTATTACCGTATTTGACGTATTATATGCCCAGGGCGTTTAAAAAATTGATACTGGGTGGCGTTTATTAAAGTCAGAAAGAAACACAAATTGCTTGTGAAAAATGTGATATTTTACATTGCTTCCTTCAAAATTTGGTTGCAGCAACGTAAAATATAACAAATGGAGGTAATCTTGCGGGGAGACAATAACAGATAGCGTAAATTTATTAAAAAGTTTACGGGGGCATTTATTTGTAGCAGGGCATTTAATATGTCGAATACGGTAGATAAATGTCGACTATCAGATAGTCATTCATACGCATTTAGATTATCAGATAATCACTGGGTATCACTGTAACATATGCATTATCAGATAATCACTGGGTGTCACTGTAACATATGCATTATCAGATAATCACTGGGTGTCACTGTAACATGTACATTATCAGATTACTGCCTGTCACTGTAACATATGCATTATCAGATAATCACTGGGTGTCATTGTAACATATACATTATCAGATTACTGCCTGTCACTGTAACATACACATTATCAGATAATCACTGGGTGTCATTGTAACGTATACATTATCAGATTACTGATTACTATCAGACAATTACTGGGTGTCACTAACATTATACTCTCAGATTATCACTAAATGTCACTGTAACACACACATATTACAGATTATCAGATTATGGTGCCTCTGTAACATAAATGTAACATATCAGATATTCTGTGTGTCACACACACATATAGATTATATATATATAAGCTATCAGACTATCAGATAGTCACCACATGTGTCACAGTACAATGTGTCAAAGTACATGTGTCACAGTACAGTAAATGTAGACTATCAAATAGTCACAGTGTCTCTGCAATGTTTAGACTATCGTAAACTAGTATTGGCTGTAGCACGTACGTTATATTGACTATCAGATAGCCACTGTGACATATACATATAGACCATCAGATAGTCGCTGTGTCAAAGACTGACGAAAACAAATTAGTACCATTGGGTAGATAATGAAATATAACGATATTGTTGAAATACAACTTCACGGACTGTACACATTATACAAATATATATTCATATATACAACAATATACATATAGACACATCATATCTTACCACGTGATATACGGCCATATTAAACTCTGATACAAGTGTCTTCGGTGACGACGTACAACTCTTTGTCTGACTCGCTACTGATCGTGAGTACAACATGCAAGTACATAATGTGAATTCTTTTTTTTGGGACATGTAAATCATTTGGACTCGTTTTCGGACTAGAACAATCGCACAGGACGTACAACAATAGTACCCCAAAACAATACACAATCTCTGCCACGATTGTTCGTCAACCATGAGCCTGCTGGACCAATCACAACCATTGTTTTATTGGGGATCTCAGGTTGCCAGCAGCAGGGAACTGGTTCAACAGGTTGATTGTTTTGGGGAGGGCATAGACAAAAAATCACTTATGATTTTATAATATTGAAATTATGAAAGGAATAAATACAAACAGGTCTATCTGGGTTTGTGATTATAGTTCAGTGATGATAGCACAATATTACATTTGATATATAAATAAAAACTAATAGTAATATCTATTCAGTTGGGAAAACCAATTAATTAACAAATAATTCATATTAAAAAATCTATTTCCTTTTCAGATTACAATTCCCATTAAATTATAAAATGACCAAAGAAAAGTCCACCTACCGGTAAATACTTCTGCACTACTAAGCACACCCTGTGAGTGTATTTATTTTTATATTATTAAAAAGATTAACATACCAAATATATTTAAAATGTATTAATACCTTTATATATAAACTTGACCTATTCATACACAAAGTACAGATTATATATAATAATATATATGTTAATTTCTAATAATAATATCAAATTATGTGATAAAGGTACATAATAAATATCTTCATATGCCCCCAAATGAATGGCAATTAAATGACATTTAATTGAGACATTGAAATTCACCATGACCTTGCAAGGTCAATTATTTCTCTTTCTATTGAGAAAGAGAAATAATTTGAAGTTATACAAGGTGAGAATTATTTAATATTCAGAATACAAGGTGAAAATTATGTCAATAAATGGGGAAAAAAAGTAAAACGAATGTTATTAAGTCACTGTTTATATTGTTTTTTATATACAAATTCTTTACAAAATTACCCCCGAAAACAAGGATTCTAGCCATGATGGTTAACCAGCAATGGCAGCAACATGGCCATGGTGGCCATTTTGAATTTACGACATTGTACTCTGAGCTTCTGCTGGTGTTTGCAGCCTTGACCGTAACAATTCTTAATGTGGGTTATGGTCAGGGTTATGGTCAGTTTTGTCCAGTGACTGATGTTGACCCAAGGTCATTATTAGATGCTTGGACTTTGATGCCCTTGCCCTCATTACTAAAAATATTTTAGGACGACAATAAACCGTGTAAATCTGGTTGTAGATACAGACCCACCACTGTAAGTCCATTACACGAAAAATATTTATGGCTCCAGTAGTTGACATTAACTTTCTACCTGCTGCATTAAGCACAGAGACTGCTCTTTTGGGAATCTCTGATTGCCTTCAGCATGGAGAGGGTTAATAAAACATACTCGACATATATGACCATCCCAAATCTTATTGATTTTTTTTCCCCGCACGAACGTGATGACTTACTTTTATAGCAGGTTCCTACAATTGGAGTTACAATTACTAAATATAGCACTACAATTTAATTTGAGCAACGAGGCCATGAACACGTCACAGTGATGTACGCGTTTCAGCTTAGTTGTGCCAACATTTAATTTACTGACAACCAATCAAAACTGTCTCTGTATATACAGTCAATGGCCATTTTAACAAAGGGAGATAATCTGACATAAAGTTAAAAAACACACCAACTACACAGCATGCATAAATTTGACATGATAAAGTAATGACATACGACATGAAATCAACATGTTACAATCATAACACTCAAAATTATTAATATTCAATATTTAGAGTACGGGATATACTGTATACTTGAAGCACCAATAAACAAGAAAGTGTGTCAGACACACAGATCATTAAAACACCTTGTAAAGCAACGATGTCGTCAAAATAATTTATGACAGATTAAAGCCAATTTGATTGGCTATAAGACCAATTTGATTGGTTATAGGGTAATATGTTTGACATAAATTTAATCTACTTGTGATTTTATTTCAAAGTGTTTATAGTATTGTGGACAAAAACTGTCACCTGTGTATACTTTTGTACTGTTAATAGCAGAAACACCCAAAACAACAACAAAATATTGCAAGGTGAGAACAATTCTGTATAAAAGCCATGTTTTAAAAGCATTACACTTCCATGAATTGGTCAGCTACTTGTAGTGGGATCAAAGGGTATAGTGGAGATGTCATGCACACTTAATAGTGATGTACAGTATATATATATGAATCTAACAAAGCTCCTAGTCTCAATGCATAGACTTACAGTGATCTGACATTGAAAACTTTTCTTTTCCATGTCAGGTTAATCACTGGCATTGCCTGTTGTCTTCAGCAATAAGCAGGTTAAACAGGAATTGGACATTACCAGATTCTCCAAACTTTGTGGCCAGATAGTTTACTAGTATTGTAATAATTAGGTTTTGATTGAATTAATGCTTTACATCACAGCACATACATTCTGCATATGAGAAAGAATTAGCATTAGTTTTAGATGGCTTATGATTGGATGCATTATACCTATATTATTACTATTTTTATTATTATATTATTATTATTATTATCATTATTTTATTATTATTATTATTATTAATATTATTATTAATATTATTAATATCATTATTATTATCATTATCATCATTATTATTATTATTATTATACAAGGATAATTCAATTAATGTAAAAAAAAGTTAATTGAGATATTTGCTGGATTAGTATTCAAGGGCAGTGGTTCATGTTGTCCGTATAATGGACATAAAATTGTGCGTTGAAATCTGGACAATCTACAGAAGCAATGTAACCATACTAGCTGTCAATCACGCCGACAACAGTTATGTACCAGACAGTGTTAATAACACTCTGTTATTACAGCGATATGTATAGTGTTATAGTTCGGCGTGAAATGCACCAACATCACTATTTTATATTAACTCGGTAAATACTTCATGGAATGTAAAACAATTGTTTTTTAAAGTTTGTAAGACCTAAGCAATTATTTTTATATTATTAAAAGTTGTACCATTAATAAAAAATCTTTTTAAATAGCTATCACTAAATATGCTGAGCACCGTAAGTATTATTTAATGCAGAGGGGTGAAAAGGCTCAATTTGCACGTGTTGGTGTGTACACAAATACCATCAGCACGTGTAAATAGAGACTTGCAGTTGTCGCACCTCTGCATAAAATAATATTTACTCAAAATATTTAGTCATAGCTATATAAACTGATTTTTTATTAATGGTACACAAATTCATTTTGTAAAAACATTTTGTTAGGTCATATAAAACAAGTAATTGTAGTTATCTTGTTTGTAATTCCATAAAGTATCTACCTAGATAATATACCAAATATGGGTGTCAATGTATTTCATGCCAAACTATATATAACACTTTGCAATGACAGTGCTATGTACCATATAGTGATAACACATTGAAATGACAGTGCTATGTACCATATAGTGATAATAACACATTGAAATGACAGTGCTATGTACCATATAGTGATAATAACACATTGAAATGACAGTGCTATGTACGGTATAACACATTTAAATTGACAGTACAATGTACCATAGTGTTGTTAACATGTTGTTATGTCAGTGCTATGTACTGTATAGTGTGATAACACTTTGAAATGACTGTGCTATATATGTACCAAATAGTGTTAGTGTTAATAACAATTTGCAATGACATACTGATGGGACACTCATAAATACAGTGACGTAATGAGAAATATATTTGTTGCTTGAAGCTATCAACTGAGCACCACACAGACATCAATAATTAGCACTGGGTATAATCAATAACAACAACAGCAACAACAACAACAACAACAACAATAACAACAGCAAGATTTCCACCAGCACAACACTAAATTAATCAGAACCATTATTCAGATTGGTGAGATGCCACATAAGATTCTGTTACACAGATTTTGTACATCTTGTTTCATATGTAACCTAGCTGTTTCTTAAATAAAGGGATTAACACAAATATGACAATACAATTCTTGCTAAACACAATCAGTAACACATTTGAAAAAAAATGTTAGAGATTTTCAACTAAAACTTTTACGTTAATTATTTTACATTTTACAGAAATGTAAAAAAATGAGAAGACTTTTCAGGTTTGTAAATTTATGTGCTGTGCTGGCAGTACTAAAATATTAGACAGATGACATAACAGTACTAAAGATTACATAACAATACCATAATATTAAATTGAATATAAAACAGTATATTATGTTAGACAGACATAATATAAAAGCTATGTTGGATGCATTACATATAATAGTACCATAATGCCACGTACATTGTGTAGCAGTACTAAAATATTACATAGACTTAAGTGTATTGCTGTTATGTTAAGATTCAGATTACATTAGAGTGCTGTGGTAAGATATTACACAATAGCACTATATTGTTACATTTATTGCATAACAGTCGTGCAATGCTGGGAGGTTTCATAACAGTACAATTACATTGTACTTAGATACCGATAGAATGAATGAATGAATTAGTGTTTTACGTCACAGCAGGAATTTTTCACCCATACGCGACGGCAATAACATCATATTACAATATAATTACAATATTACAATATATAATTATCAACTGGACATGCAATATAATACATACTAGTAATTGTAGTGGTACTATATAGTGTTACGGTAGATGACAGAGCGTAGTGTTAGACAGTATAACTTCACAAAAGAGACACAAATTCATAATCTGCTGACCAATTCCGTAAAATAATTGCACAATACTGAGATCCTCTACTGCAATAACTTTGGCAACCAAGCAAGTTATGATGAAAGACAATTAAGGAAAGTATAATATATATGAATACAGGCTTTACAAGCTGAACATATGCAACACATTATATTTATACATAAAAGACACAATGTCGGGTTTACGATAGCTACTGCAACCTTGTAGGATCAACCAGAGAATAATCTTATGAACCCAGCAAACACACAACATTATAACAAACGTACAACATTATAATGTTATTACTTTGTAATAATGCCACAATGTTGTAATAATGTTGTAATAATGTCGGAATAACATTGTGTGTTTGCCAGGAAAGCTCTAGAATTAGGAATAAATAAATATTTACATTAAATGCATGAAACCAGCATTTTAGTCAGCTTATAGGATACAGGGATACAGGTATACAAATATAAAAATAGAGACAACGCCACACAATGGTTTCATAGCCCACTTGGTAAATTTCATTTAGCTCATGAATGCGGATGTCCAAGAATATTCATGATTTCCTTACATGAACTTCGTTAATTGAAGTATGGTAGAATGTGATTTGATTTTCAATTCAACATGGCTGCCATTGTTGACCATGGTATTGTTTCTCGAAGCTCTCATATCCACTATGAGACTATAGCGCCCAATCCACATGTATTAGAGCTGGCTACGAGAGTCCTTATGGTCTTGTAGTAGATATGAGAGCTTCGGGAAATTATACCCAGATTCGTAATAAGATATAAAAAAAAACTTGAATAAAATTGCAGAGTCCTGTCTTTGCAACGGTTAATGATTTTATCTTTCAATGTCTGCACCTAAATTTCTTCACACTGAACAACAAATAAATTAATACAATCACATACAACAGAAAGCTTTGAACAATATTAACATTTAAACAGATGAATACAATGTCTGATGTTTTGGAAACATGCTTTGAACGTAAGATAATTTAAGAAGCATAGGGAAGTTCTTTGGTTATTTGCCATAAAACAATCTTACGAACTTCACAAATTCTGGTCATATACTAGTATGCAATCTTGTTCAGTGTATTAATATGCAAGACTCTACTTTATTTCTAAACAAACAGCAGCCTATACCATGCTTACTATGAATACTATTGTAGTGCTTATCAAACAATCACTTAACCATTTCAGAAATGCTTTGGAAATTGTATTTTATATAGATATATTTACTGGAAATTACTAGGAGTAATACAAAATGTTCTGGGTCACGTTCAACAGAACAATATGTAGCGCTACGAGAGTCATAACTCCATAATGTTACATGCATAAGAGTTACGGTTCTAGTAGTGTTATGGAACAGTATTCTAAGGAACAGTATTCTATGGAACAGTATTCTATGGAACAGTATTCTGATATCAAAGTCCTGTTTGCTTCTCTTTCACATAAAAAAAATGAACGTTGTACAAATATTAATATTGAATGACCATTAAAATGTTTTAAAGTAATTTACACTGACTAATGGAATGAAAAACAAACTTTGGTTTTAACCACTTCTCAAGAATTAGAATGGAAAACAAAATACAACAAAAACATTTAACTTTGGCCCCAAGTCATGCAAATGCTTTCTTTCCATAATTTGAGGCAGTTATCTCCCTTGAACTGTAATGCATGTAAACCGCTTTGGGAAAATGTACTGAAAAATACATAATAACGACTATTTTGTCAAATTAGATAAAACTGCACACGTAGAATATTTTGATGTATATGTATAATATTATTTTTAATATGTCTTTAAATCGATGTGATGATAACACATATAAAAGACACTGGTGAAAATAGTTAATAACTTAGTCAGTTAGTAACTCATTCAATGCTCACAATTCTTGTACATAAATCAAATAATTGAAGTATTTTAAAACTTAGCTATAATCCAACCTCAAACCTCTGACTTCCAAGGTTTCTATACATGGGTTTAATTAACCCTCTCCCTGCTGGATTTGACACATGAACAGCTCTTTTGGGGCATCTTGGATACCTCCAGCATGGAGAAGGTTAATGAATACATTGATTAGTGTATAGCATTGTACAAGGAAAATCTCTCCATTGGATGGAGCCATTTTTGGAAAATGTTAAATAGAACCTCAGTATTTCTAACTACCCATCACAAATCTGAAAATATTATCTGATAAGATTATCTGACAACATTATCCTTGTTATTAGCACTTCTGAAGGTGTGGATGGCTTTTCACGTTGCCGACACAATATTGGTACGCGGAAGGGCTGCCTACAGTGTCACAAGTTCTCTTCTGAAAATACAAAAGTTACAATGTCTTGAGTCCAGAATTACTGCAAAAATACAGTATTGCCGTGGTCCAAAACATTTCCATTAATAGTGGTCTTTGTTGAAGGTAACTGCAAAAGTATGTTGTCTAAAACATTTCCATAGTGGTAATTGTTGATAGCAACTGAATGTGACTGAGTAATAAGATCCAAAACTAACATATGTGAAATTTAATTTATGCGAGATAATAAAAATACAATAAATCTGATGTCATTGTAATATTATGATTAATAAAATAATATTTTGCTTAAGACAAATTTGAGAATCTTTCTACCAATATATGTCAAAAATACAAATAATCTTGCACATTATACTAGTACAAAAAATATACAATACATGAAATATAATTTCTTAATAGTTTTATAATGAATGAAATAGTATAACAGCGTTTGGAATGATTCACCAATATGCAGCAAACATACAAATAATAATCTTGCATATTATTATTACTATGTGAGTAAAAAAAAACGACTGCACATACCGATCTTTTTTTTTCTTTTTCTAGTTTCCCATGGAGAATGACAAGGAGTCGTGGAGCCGTTGTGGTGTGTTCGGCAAGGTCATGTGATTGGCCGTTGACAGTGACAACATCGGCGGCATATGCGGCGGCAGTGACGACATCTGATTGTGGAAGGACCTAGCAGCATGTGACGACACTGGCAGTGCCATGCGATCGACAGGAAGTGCCATGTTGTTGACGTGAGCAGGGTAGGGGTTGCGGTCCGGAGGGGTCAAGGTCACGTGGGAGTAGGAGTTTGAGAGTGGGGGGCGTTCCAACGTGTGCAGTGATGGCGAGAAGAGTCGATCAGGATGCGGGGACGACAGCGATGAATGCGACGTCGCTGGCGTCAGAGGCGACGGAGAAGACGACGGAATGGACAGATCCGGGATCCGGTGTCCAAGGAGATTGAGAGCTCGAGTCCGGTCCATGCTCAGGGACTGGAAGTTCCGCCGGTCCAGTCCCAGGTGGGAATTGCTCCGAGACAGGATATGGACATCGTTGCGGTCGGGGATGTGGCATCCGGTCCGGTCCGGAGGGATATGTCCGCCAGTCCGGTCCGGGATATGCGGGACAGATCCACTCCTTTCCAATCCATGTAGATCCAGAGCCATATTGTTCCCGATGGGCCGGTTGACGGAAGCACTGATTATGTCCCCTGAATCGTCCAGTTCAATGAAACTCACGGACCCGGATCCTGACATGATTTTATCATTTCCGCCTGGACTGTGTTTGTCCAGACTTCGGTTGCAGTCCGATCCGGGACTCTGGACCATGCGGTCTTGCCGCATTGAGTCTGGGGAGTGGACTAATCCCACCAGTCCCAGGAGAGGCGAGTGTGGAGCATTGTCCAATCGGCTTCTCTCCTGGAGCCCAAGAGACAGTGGGAAGGATCCTAGACCTCGATCGCTGTGGTGATCATTGGTTGTGGCAGCCATTGTTGGAGCATTGTACAGATTTTCAGATTTTGATTTTTTCCTTCGTTGTTTGATGTGCATGTTTAGGTTGTCGGGATCATCTATTGACTTAATGTGTATGTGCATCTAGAAAAAGAAAGTGGGAATGTCATTGTCACATAGCAACACATGGTTAGACATACAAGGGAGATAACTCTTCACCAAGTCACGCTGTCAACTGTAGTTATTGTACCAAGATACTGTTTTCCATTAACCCTCACCATGCTGAATTAAGCACTATACAGCAGTGTATAAAACTCCAGCAATTTCACTGCCAGACATGAGGACAGGCAAGTTCTGAGAAGTTACCCGTCCTAATACATGTTGACCAGTGATCGATGATATACATCTTGAAAAACAAACAAAAAGTAACACGACATGTGGGCGTGCAAGGATAAAATGTTGCTAGTCCTCGCTGAAAATAACCCGTCGCGGGCGTGCGAACGGGCTCTATTTCGAACACTGCTATACAGCTCTTTAGGGCATTTCCGGTTTCCGGTTTCCAGCAGGGAGAAGGTTAAATAAATGTCAGCGATATTGTGGAACTTTTACGAGGTTTCACTTCACTACCAAGAATGTGTCATGGCAAAATAACTACACAAAATACAATCGCAAGGGAGATAACTTTTTATACAATACATGATGGAGTCACACTCTAAGCTTCCCTGTGTGAGGTACTGTTCTCAAACTCAGTAAATTCATTTCGTAGTCAAACGTACTTAATCACTGTGCCCTTTCTAACTCATAGAGCCATTTTATAATAATTTCTTTTCTATTTCCCTTTAAAATTGAATGCAATATTTTCTGTTGTCCATCAAAATAATTCAGACGAAATAGGAATATTCGGAGAGACGAGTGCCAAATTTGAATCCTAATTTTACCTTGAGCGTGTGTGACTTTAGACTGCTGTCGTTGGTGTAGCTGCGATGACAGATGACGCATTTGAACTGCTTGTTGCCGACCTTCTTCATCTGATCGTCATGGTTACGGATATGATGCTGGAGGTTGGACAACTGTGCGAAGGCTCGATCACATCCGTCCTGGTTACAACGGTATGGCTTCTCACCTGAATGGGAAAAATAATATATTCCAATATCTAGAATTCGTTCCTGCCCCCCAAGCTGTTATATTTAATAGCAGAGAAATAGGAGTTTCTGTTTAATTAATTGGGTCATATATCACGACAAAAATACACAAATAAACCTTGTATACAAATTATAATATGTATATACTTAGTATGTAAGGGATTTTACGAGCGATTCAATCAAATGACTATGTGATCAATCCCCCGATATGTCATTTTCACTGAAGTGCTACAGTTGGGAATAGGCGATAAGGTACCGGTTAACATTTCCATATACCGGCATCAACAAGCTGACGGGATAAACCGGCGTAGGAGTCAAATTATTATTTTTAAATGACAGCCGTTTAGTTAGTGGTCATACTATAGTTGCGGAACACAGTTATTCAATTGGATTACTATCTGTCATCCCGTATACTCACTGAATTGCCCACCTTTGAGTTAACCAGTTTAACATTCCGGTAATCACCGTGAAAACAATATTGGCAGCCATTTAATTGGCCGTCCTGGTCGCATGTCGTTTATTTGAAGATGACACACAGTTGATCAATGGGATTGCTATATGCAAGTATACTGACTAAATTATGATGACTCTTTTTTTTAGAGTTAGATGTGCTACAGTAAATTTAAGTACATATGCAATTTGTTCAAATAGAGTTAGATTGCTAGTATCACATCATCATGGCAGAGCGACCAGCAAAACGTAAGCGTGTCTTATATGTGTGAGATACATAT